>JALPQI010013732.1:0-43979 GCA_025490895.1 Thaumatotibia leucotreta | reverse complement strand
TTTTGCAATTAGAGAGTTTGAATCAGCAGGTAGTTAGGTATAATGTAAAAGAAAGTCTCAACGTGTAGCCTTTTTGTCTACATATAAATTTAAATACAGGATGATTTTTTTTTATTTCCTTTAAATTGAAGGGAAGCTTATGTAGGCTAAATAGGATTAATTTATCTAAGAAACTAGCGTCTTAACTGTTACTATTACTGAGTTATTAAAAAAAAAGTTTAATGACTGAACAAGTTTGATGTAAGTGTGTAATGTGTAACCTTTATTACATCCCAATGTCACTTATTTTGACATTGGCAGTCAGTCATCTGAAATTAACTTTTTCTCAAACTTGCTACGGAATGTTGATGTTACTTAGTTTAAATTAAACCCGGAAATACTATGTATCCGGTGGCATATGCTAAGATGATATCGACGCTGGAAAGCAAACACGTAGTAACCAACACAAGGTCAAAAATTTTTTTATTGCACTTTCGGAATCTTCGATTTTTTCCGCGTCGATTGGTGCCATCCGCGTGCCGATATGATGAAAAACAAGGAAATTAGGAACTACAAATTTTCCCATTTTTCTTGAAATGTATTCTCCAAACACGTAGTAAGTAGCAAAAAAGCCTCTGTTATTTAAATCAAAGCATTTACAGCACTTAAAACCGCCCGTTGTTCTGACGACGATGCTGGTTACTACGTGTTTGCCGCTCATAGATTTGAAAGTCTTGCAGTTACGCCATTTAGCAGGAAACAATATTTTGGCTAGCAGTATCAAATTAGAGAATCTTGTCTTTTACTGCATTTACAAGGATCACGTAAAGCTAGCTACTTAATAATTACTTCACTTTTGTAGGGTGTAGGGGCTTAGATTCGCGCGCCTTAAAACGTTTTAACGTGGCAGTCGCCGCCATTGCGCATACGCTTGCGACGTCACTCAGTGCGGTCCGCGGAGCGAAAGTGAGTCGAAGTGTTTGGAATTTTGAAACATTATAAAGAGAATTTTGCCTAAAGTGATTACTGATTAAAATTAAACTATGAAAACGGATAAAGGCACGTATATTAATTAAATTTAACTTCATTCCGGCTAGTTATTCATTATTTGTCAGCCTCTGTAGCCTAGTTGGTAGTGACCCTGCCTACGAAGCTGGAGGTTCCGGGTTCAAATCCCGGCGAGGGCATTATTTGTGTATTTATTTATCACAAATATTTGTTCCTTGGTCATGGCTGTCTATGTATTTAAGTATCTATATGTATCTATCTATTATATAAATCGTCGCCTGGTACCCACATCACAAGCCTTAATGGAGCTTACCGTGGGACTAGGTCGATTTGTGTAACATGTCTCAAGATATTTATTTTATTTATTTATTTATTTATTCCGACGTTTCGAACACTTTATAGGGGTTCGTGGTCTGCGGGAAACTGATAATCGAGGAAATTTGATAGATCTACCTACATCAAAATAAGAATGATAAGTACAAAACTACCCACAAAGAATATACTAAACCACAGACAATACATTTTAAGGGATGTAGATATTACAAATATTGCAAATGAAGCTAGTTATTCATTATAAGTATTTTCAAAATGAAGACAAAAACAAAATAAATAATTTACGCCGGTTCTATCCCTACACCTCTGACCTGAGAAGAAATCCCTTCTTTTGTATGATTGTATTGTTAGGAAGGTATCCCAATTTTGGGACCGGCAAGAAACTCAGCGGAACACATCTATTAAAAAAACATTTGTAGTACTTCTTAAGATCCACATGCACTAAACCGAAACATACATACTACATATTTACATACATACGTATTTCTTATTTGTAAAAATTGCCTGTACTAAAAAGCTCAATACCGTCAAACCCATTAGCCTCACGGTCTGTGCGAGCCTGTCTGCTCCTTTATTAGATGAACTATAGGATCCCAAGCTGGTGATAGAGATAAGCTTGTTTCTATCCTATTAAAATTTGAATATTTCATTATCACAATGGCCTCACGCAACATTCCAGGAATGGATCTCTTCTCCTTAGCGAGAACCAAAGCCTTACCGCAAATGTTTTTTGAAAAGATTTGTCCCCCTGAGTTTCTAGCCGGTCTCAAAATTGGGGTAGGTACCCCAGGTAGGAAGGTTCCTAACAATACAATCATACAAAGGAAGGACAGAGGCGTAGGGATAGAACCGGCGTAGATTATTTTATTTTGTTTCTTGTCTTCATTTTGAAAATACACGTAATGGTATCCTGTGTTTTCGCCGAAAATTGTATTGCCGAATTTCATTTCCCAACCAACCAAGACCGACCAAGTGTCATTCGGCCGAATAACTTTTGGCAACTAATTAATTCGCAACCATTTCATTTCCCAAACCCATAGTTGAGAAATGAGAATTACCCACTAGTTGGGTTCACACACACATCATCAGCCTATGTTAGTCCACTGCTGGACGTAAGCCTCTCCTATTAACTATGCGTATAGACGCATTAGGAGGTAAATGCCCATAATCGCCACGCTGGGCAAGCGGATTGGCGATCGCAGTAATGTGTCCACTATGATGACGCTGCTGCCCATCATCAATCTTGTAGAACGGTCAGTGACACTTTAATCCCTTAGTCGACTCTTACGACACCCGCAGGAGGAGTTGGGGTGGTGACAAATGTATTCTTACTGCCGTCACCACACGGCAGTTGGGTTCGGTTAGGTTGGATTATGTAAAGTTGGGAAATAAAATTCACTAACAAATGACACTTCTGCGAAAAGTTGGTTGGGAAGTGATTCGGCAATAAAATTTTCGGCGAAAAGGCAGAGAACCACTTGTAATGAATAACTAGCTTAATTTGCATTTTAGTATGTTGTTGGTGGATGTACATCCACCCTTAAAATATAATATTGTCTGTGGTTAAGTAATTTTTTTTGTGGGTAGTTTTTGTACTTATCTTTCTTATTTTGTTTGTTCGAAACATCGGGATGAAGTTCAATTTAATTAATATACTATCCGTTTATATACTTTTATTTCATGAGCAATCATCTCGGTAACCGAAGAAAATATTAAAGTGATTAATTTTATGAACAATGTTTAACTTTTTATTTTTTTTATTTGGACATATTCAAAGAAAAGCCTTCTTTTGTTAGTATAGGTATATTATACAAAGTTAACGTTGTGTTTATATTATAATAATTAACTACATGATTATTAATGAAGATAACTGATACTGCAGATATAGACTGAGCAAAAGTAGTATAAAGATAGAATGACATACTTTTTTAGTCGTTTCTTCTGTCCAGCGTGGACGTTTCTTTATTATTTAATAGGATCTCATTATGTTTTCTATATGTAGGAACCAAGTTCATATTGCGTTTATATTATTATAAATATTATAATAATTTATCTTCATGGTTATGAATAAATGATTGATACTTTAGATACAAGATAAACAACTAAAAAATGTTATCAGTCTCAAACGTGCTAGATAGAAGTACTTATAGATTTTTTAGTTGTTTATCTTGTTTAAACTGGGCTCAATTATGTTAAACTTTGCTAAAACTATACATTTTATAAAAGTCTAATTATGATTTTTCAAGATAAAGGTATACTTATACATTTCGTTTTTAATTTAATTATTTCATTTTTGATTATTACACTTTAAATGGTTTTATTTTCATATTTAATTCCTTTAAGTCTCTTCTCATTTTTAACGAAACATTTGAAACGTCGTGTGTTTTGTTTCGCGATTCCATTAAAGTCACTTTAAAAGTCATCCTAAAAATGTTGGCAATACATTTAATGCATTTGAAAATACTTACAATATGAAAACAAATAGTGTTACAGCACTGGGCTCATTGAAATTATCTAAAGCATGTGGTTTAACACTTTATTACTGTTACTTTTAGTAAACTTAAAGTGGGTTACTGCGTTTTTGCTATCCACAAAAACGATAGAAAAATGCTATTTCATACATTTGTTGACGTCGGTTACTACGTGTTTGCTAACTGAAAAAAAACAACCAAAACGTAGTAACCCACATAACTCCACTTGTAATAACTTATGGTGAAATTTATTTAAATGAAATTAAAGACAAAAAAAATGTGGATATTGTGTCCAATTTTTAATAAGATGTGTCCATAAATACGAAAGTTATGATTTTTTTTTCAAAACTCGGGAGGTTTTTCGGCTCTGGTGAACAATTTCATTTTTGTGGGTTACTACGTGTTTGCTTTTCGCCGTCGATATGTAAAGAGATTTCATGTATTTATTTCACACCTAGGACTGCAAACAAACTGTCTTTTGTTTTGAAACATCAAATTGTGACACTATCTCTTGACATTCAGCCACAGAAAAAAAAATAACCTAAGAACTAATGTTTATACCACCATGTTTATACCAGGTAAAAGGATACCTCAAACAGATTTAAAAAAAAGTTAGGCGCGAATGTTTTTTTTTTAATGTGTACGATACTGTATTATTGGTTTATTTACAAATCGAATAGTATGGTTCGGCGAAATCAGTTCGTTTTATTTCATGGCAAGTTTGAGAAAAGCACTATACAAATCTCGGCGAGAAACAGGGTTACAGGCCGCGTATTCCTATCTGGCCTCAGTTCCTTCGGCCAGATATATCTACTTGGCCTGTAACCCTTCGTTTCCCGTCCTCTATAGTAATGTACTATTTCCTAACTAGTGCGGAAAAGTAAACTTTGCGCACGCTCCGCGTGCTAGTCCATTATATTACGGAAAAAAAGTTCACATTCGGATACCAGCACCAAATTTTAGTATGTTGTTAAATATGTCATTCTGTATCCAAAACTGCCGGGAGACACTCTCTCAAAGGTCAAGGTCGCCAGTAATGACGTCATCAAAATACCTAGTGCCTGATTTCAAAAAGCGCTTATTTGTTCCTCAACCGCCCAACGTATACCATTGTGTGTGGTATCAATAGAAAGGGCATTAAATATTCTCTAACTTTGTCTTTTCGTGTTATAGCGTACATCTATAAATAAAAAAAATATCGTGGAAAGAATAAAAATATTTTTTTACTCTTTTCGTACAATGTACATTTCATCAGGAAACAAGCGGTATTAGCAAAAAATATTGTTCTACATAAATGTAGCCAAACTATTATCCTAAAATATACAGTTTAAATCATCGAAATCCGTTGAAAATAAACAAAGTTATGTAATTTTCTATACTCCGCGGCAAACGCCATACACACGACATCCGCCCGCCCGCCAGTTCGAAAATGTGAATTGCACCCAAACTATGCAATTGATTTATAATAATAAGATATGAACTAAAAGCCAATTAATTATACAAATACTAGTTGTTTTAAAAATACTGTTATTATTAAAATAAAATACATAATTTAAGAAAAAACCAAATTAAAAGACATAGGTACTTAGAGTAAGGTAGAAAAAAGGTAACAAATGAATAATAATTACTTCTAAAAGAATATTATGTATATATTTCAAGGTTTTATTCGGAACAGTAAATTCTGGAGCAAGTTCCTTCACATACACAAAGAATATAGACAAAATACTTTCTCTTATTTTTTCCAGCTCCAATCGCAGGGATCAATTTTCTTGTGGATAAGGCAAGGCACTTCGTCCATATCTTCGTTTGTTTTTAGAATGGTCCGCTTCAGATTTTGAGTCAGTTTCAGTGCATCTTTAGTTGGTGAGATCATAAATTAAGGTGAGATGCTTTCGATAGCTTTATATTTATATGAAAACATTCCGTCTGCCTATAATTAATTGTTATATCATTTGTAGTCTCTCCGGATATTCGTCATCCAAGTGATGGACGGTCTTCCTCTTTCCCTCTCTCCAGTAGCCATGGACAGATAGTTTATCACGACATGACTATCCGGTCGGCGAAGGACGTGACCTTACCATCTTAGCTTATTTTTACAACCTTGAAACTCCTCTTTACATGCTTGTTGTGAACTCTGGCCGTGAGCGTGAATCCTCCTGCCCATCGTAGCAGACGAAGTATGCGATTAGAAGCAATCCCAGATATTTCAGCAATGGATGGATCGCTTAAAAAAATAATCAAACTTACCTACAGGCAAAGTTTCTTCACACAAGCTAACAATATGCAGCACGATACTGAGCACGGAAATCGTTTTCCAGGGCAAGCAGCTTACATCAATTCAGTTCATAACAGCAGAATTGTTTCAACTAATAATTCATAGTTAGCTGTAGTAAGAATAACAAGCAAATTGCTAATTTTAATAATTAGTAGATTAATGAATATTCCGTTAGAATGACAACTGTAATCTGTACATATAAAGGTAAAGTCCTCACTTCTTCCTCCGTGACTATGCTCTCGTCTTCACGCGAACAAGTCTATGCCAGAATATTATTTTACACACAGTCGCCGCTGAAACAAATAACCACCATACGTGAGGGCGAGAGTTTTTTTAGAGGGATGGAAACATTGATGCTTAGAGTTGCTTGCCCTGGAAAGGACTTACATGCTCTCGATACACGATGATAAGATCGTTAGCTTGTTTGAAGAGACTTTGCCTCGAAGTTTGATTAATTTCTTATGTGATCCGTCCATTGCTGATATGTCTCTGATTGCTTCTCATCGCATGTAATGTTATGTTTTGGCCGGAATAGAGTGCTCTGTCGAATATCTGGTGTGCTCATTCATCCCTTTCCCGTTGCTGGAGCTGTAGGTTAATGTCACGGCTGCGTTACCCCATCATTTCCTTCTAGTCTCCTTGTCTTTTTGCAGAACCGTAGAATATCCCTGAGCGACCCCATTCTTTCTCCTGCAACCTATCCCTGCCAAACACATAATGCCGCTGCGTATCTACATAACGCATTCTACCAGAACATGCTGACTAGTTTCGTCTCTCCCGTAATGTAAACAGGCTGCTTAATTACTTATTCCCATCACTGTTGAGGATGTTGTTTCTCGAAATAATTCCGATCAACATCCTCAAGTCAATTTTTTCTAACTTCTTAAGTATCGGGTTCTCCTCACGTCATGGTTTCCTCTTTCCACTCTCTCTCCGCTTCTATTTCTTTCAGTTTACTCAATACTCTATCACATACATCGTTTGCTAAGATAGCCAGGCGTAGACACGCTCAAGGACTGCGTTTGCCACTTATGTAATGTAAGGGTTAGTTTCAAGATTGTAAAAATAAGCTAAGATGGTAAGGTCACGTCCTTCGCCGACCGGACAGTCATGTCGTGATAAAAGTTATCTGCCCATGGCTACTGGAAAGAGGGAAAGAGGAAGACCGTCCACCACTTGGATGACGAATGTCCAGAGAGACTACAATTGATATAACAATTAATTATAGCACGACGGAATGTTTTCATATAAAAATAAAGCTAACTAAATAGCGGTAAAAACTTTATGTTCACATAATACCTTGTAAACTGTGTGAAAGTAATAAACGATTGAGTATTGAGTATTGAAAGCATCTCACCAACTAAAGATGCACTGAAACTGACTCAACATCTAAAGCGGACCATGCTACATACAAACGAAGATATGGACGAAGTGCCTTGCCTTATCTACAAGAAAATTGATCCCTGCGATTGGAGCTGGAAAAAAGAAGAGAAAGTATTTGACTATATTCCAGTTCCATAATGGAAAACGATTCCTGATGCAAGTGCAAGTTGCAAAAAACTTGTGCCTTGTCCACGTTGGCGTATGCGTAATAAACGTTTTAAATTGCACCCTTCTTCGTGTATGTGAAGGAACTTGCTCCAGAATGTAAGGTAATAATTTGCTGTTCAGAATAAAACCTTCAAATATATACATAATATTCTTTCATTGATAGTTATAAGTTATTAATATTCATTTGTTACCTTTTTTTGTCTTACTCTAAGAACCTATGTCTTTTAATTTAGTTTTTTTCTTAAATTATGTATTTTATTTTAATAACAACAGTCTTTTTAAAACAACTACTATTTGTATATTTAATTGGCTTATAGTTCATATCTCATCACTATAAATCAATTGCATAGTTTGGGTGCAATTCACATTTTCGAACTGGCGGGCGGGCGGATGTCGTGTGTATGGCGTTTGCCGCGGAATATAGAAAATGACATAACTTTGTTTATTTCAACGGATTTCGATGATTTAAACTGTATATTTTAGAATAATAGATTGGCTACATTTACCTAGAACAATATTTTTTCTAATACCGCTTGTTTCCTGGTGAAATGTACAGTGTACGAAAAGAGTAAAAAAATATTTTTATTCTTTCAACGATATTTTTTTTATTTATAGATGTACGCTATAACACAAAAAGACAAAGTTAAAGCATATTTAATGACCTTTCAATTGATACCACACACCATGGTGTGCGTTGGGCAGTTGAGGAACAAATAAGCGCTTTTCGAAATTAGGCAGCAGCCATTTTGATGACGTCATTACTGGTGACCTTGACCTTTGAGAGAGTGTCTCCCGGCAGTTTTGGATACAGAATGACATATTTAACAACATACTAAAATTTGGTGCTGGTATCCGAATGTGAACTTTTCCCATACATAGGTTGCCGTAATATAATGGACTATGCGTAAATTTCTCTTTTTAAGGCACTTATTATGAAAATGTACTATTTAATTGTGTTATTCTTAAGGTCTTCTCACACTTACCATTTCATTTATTTATTATGTATGAAAACGAAAAAAAATATTTTTTCGGTATCGACTATTAGCTATATATATACCAGGTAGCTCCAATTAACGTACCAAGCAGCCTGTTAAATTTTACGGAATAAAAAAAGAAACGGTGAATACTCTTTGTAGGTAATATGATGCAAAAAAAGCAACCGCAACCAAAGTTTGATTAGTGGAGTCGTCATCACATATCATCCTGGCGTCCGGAGCGCTCAAAAATATCTGAACACGCCTCTATCGGTATGGCAATAAAGGTGTGTTCAGATATTTTAAAAGCTCCGGACACTACGATATATTTGATGGCGACTGTACGTATAAAACTATTACCTATGCTGTTACTAATTTTTCTGGCCGCTGTTGTACTGACCCAGCCCTTGGCGATAGAAAGATCAGACAAAAACCCAGCTGGGAAGCTAAGGAGATACATCACGACGTATGGGGTGGCAGATAATACCCCATTCTGTGGAAAAAAAACACAATATATTTGATAAACTTGCTGGAAATATTTGATTAGTGGGGATGCATTCATGAGATTATTTTCAAAAAAACTTTCTACGTATCTCTTATCGCTGCAAAAGTTTTTTCAAGTCGTAACAACACGATTTTACATTTTCGATTTCTCATTCTTGATATATTTCATTGAATAATGTGATATTTTTGTGGAACAACTCAAACTGTTTTAGAAAAATTTTTTGAGTAGTATTTTTTGAGTATTTACACTGACTACTATGTATAAAATTTTTAAATATTAGATGTCATATACCAAAGAAACCTTAGAAAATCGAAATTTTGATATGTCTGTACATTACTAACAGCAACACATGTTATCCAACTTTCAGTAATCCTAAGTGATAGGATGTTTCCTGAGTTCCTAATAACTTTGCACAAATGCACACACTGTATATATAAGTCATACTTAACAACTTTTAGTATGGTGTTAACGTCGAAATCACGATTAATTTTCTTTTTTTGCGATTTTGGGATACACCCCGTTCTAAAAGTAGTTTAGTACGACTTATACACGGTGTGTGCGAGGTTATTCGTGCCTCGGGAAACACTGTGTATTTGCAACGACTATTATAAATTCATCCATTGCCAGGATGGCCAATGTTATGGTACATACCGCTTTAATGTTGACACCGAGAACCTGACTCATATAAGACGGCGTTTCAGTCATAAGGGTCCAAAATCCCCAATTTTGGCAGCAGTGCACAAGGATCAGACTGATGAAGGGCAAGGAGGTCCACAGAGCCTTCCATGGCGTGGGTAGTGACTGGAATCAAGTACACACAATTATAAATATCATGAGTAATAATTGAAAGTTTGTTTTTTGAGGTATGTACCAGTTAGGCAATTTATTATTTCGAATATAAACATTTCAATATTGCATATTACGGAACTTATTTTTTGCTGCAAAAATCATAGGTTTTAATTAAATTAATAAAAAGGGGTCAAAAATCTGCAGCAGACTGCATTGTAGCATACAGGAGAAACCATATAATGTTACCTTCTTGCCTCCAACTTGTCCAAGAGATGTCTGTATATATATCTTCTCTTCTTCACTTATCAACTTCGAGCTTTGAGGTTCTCCAGCTCCAATAAATATATAGATGACAGTCCAGATCGCTCCACATGAACCAATAACGTAAAATATGGCGGGCCAGCCCCAGTAGTCGGCTATGAACCCGGCAGCCATCAGCTCAACTGCTGTTCCCAATTGGGCCCCTAGAATCAAGACAATAATCCTAAGTTCTGAATCAGAAGAGAGGGAACAAAACACACATTTTTGCTCATCACCACATAAAACTTCATCATAAAAATTTGGACAAGGTGCTAAATAAATATCAAAACATATGCCTTAACGCTTCGACAATAGAGTGGTAATTCGATGTTTATGACAACCTTTTTCATCCAGTCATAAAAGCGAGCATAAATATTATAACAGTCAATTTTCATTCTGTCACCACGCGGTATAATTTGAGATTACGAGGTCGCTTTTTACCGTATAGCATAAACATTTTACGACTAACAACGCCATTCTAATCACTTATCTTGAAGAAAGTATTGTTACGAGTGTTGTTACAATTCCTAACAAGTATATTTTTCAATGTTGTTTACCTGCTTAGTGCATTTGTAGACATCAGATATTTTTTCTTTACCGTCTTGAACATGTTTTCTGCTTCAATTACTATCATCATAACCTGTTGTGTTAACCGAAAGATAGCTGGAAGTGGTCTGTATACCTGCATAAATAAATGTGCCCAGACGACTTTTTTCCTCCAAAGGCACCCATTTTCCAATAAGGTTGTGCATGCAAGGATATACAAATCCTTGCGCTAAGCCCTGGACTACACGACAGGCGCATACGGCGTACCAGCTACCCTGAAATAAAGGCATCATTTTTAATCGGCCGTGGTCAATTGGTTCATGAAACAATTAATCTGAGATTGTAGAAATCCTGGCTCATGTCACTAATTAAACATTTCATTTCATAAAATACTAGTCGATGTTTTTTGTTATTGCCGCTAACACAACAAATGGTACAAGATAAAATTTATTGGAATGTTAATATAATCCACCTCTGTGTGTACGTATGTACTTTATAATGTATAATGTAACAAGATTATTGAACAAAGGCGAATTTATACCTAGTAGGGATCTCTTTCAGCTAACCCTTGAGAATAAACAAAAGGATATAGAAAAATAGTGAGAAGTAAATAAAAAGGTATTAAAGGGTATATATTTTGGAAAGAGTTAAAAGTTTTCATTTTCCACAATTTTGCCAGTCAAAATTTACTGTGAAACACATGACAAACGAAATAATAACAATGTGCGATGGTAAACAATACAAAGCATTGACGTTTTGATTGATGATGATTACAAGATAACAGATAGACATTTTTAAGAGTATTGGCGTAAAAACTCTCAAGCACGCAGTTCTCTAATCTTTAAGAGCTCACGTAAGTATATTACGTACTTTCAACACGTGAATGTACGCCGCGAAAATCAATGGATAAGCAGAACTAGTACAATAATGGTTTGGAAAATACGTACAGTCGAGGATAGAGTTATCTGAACCCCCTGCGTATAGACTTTGCAAGTACTCGTACCTCTTTGCATCAGGTAATACTGTATTCGACAAAATTTTAAACGGATTATTTCTTCAGGCCATCGCGTCATCAGGTCATTATTAGAAAGTTTTTAATACAGGGTAAAACATGAGTCGTGAACAGTAATACGTTTTTCTAACTAGAATGTATCTAGACTGCTGTAGTTTTCAAAACGACGTTACTTGTTGCTATATTATTATACAGGGTGGGCCAGTGATAAATTCACTATTGTCTTGACCTCCTTTGTTAAAATGGATTTATCATTGGCCCACCCTATATTATGGACATTAACCATCTTTGACCGCGTTGGACGCTTGGTGACGGCAGTAAGAATACAGTTGTCAACTCTCCTCATACATGTCCTAATACAATCATACAATGGCTGATTGTGACGATTTCATAAGGAATATGCTACCTTTGTAATTACTCAATTTCATACAAGAAATTATGTAGCTGAGATTTGTATTTGACACCCCCAGTACCCCCACCTCGTAAAATAAAGGTTAATTTTATAAAATGCATTAACCCCTCGTATGCTTAGACACGGATCCGTGCGTGGGAATTTAAATCTATTGTTTTAAGTGTCAAGGTCACTTTTTCAGTAACGTAATTTGACAGGACGCATACGAGGGGTTAAGTAAGCTTACGTAAGTCGCAGCAGTTGGTAGAATCAGAGAAACGAGGGAGTTGCACCCAATGCTGATGGTGATCAGCAGACTGCCGCCAACTTTATCAGCTAGAAGACCTCCAGGCACCTGGAGAATCACGTAACCCCAAAAGAAAGAAGACAGGATAACGCTCTGGATTTGCATGCTCCAGTCGAATGTCTGAAAGAAATGAATGTTTACAATGCATATGCTGAGAAAGTGCGCTTTTTAAGAGTAAATTTATGCAATCGACACTTTTGTGCACCCGTGTAGGAATTAAGTTTCATAGTATTTTTAGTTCCATCTTGCTTGTACTACCAACAATCTCTGACTGCTCTTTTGCCGAAATATTTTTCGGTCACTTGGCATTGGCACACTAACATTTACCAACTTTAATTTGGCCGAATTTTCATTTGGCAACTACAGGGTTAGATTAGAACATGATAATATGCGAAAGATATGTCTCGTTGATTCACCACATTATGATGATTCCGCTAAATGAAACTATGGGAACAATAGTTTAGGAAGTAATAATTTGCCATACAATTTTCAGCCACAAAATTAGTAGACTATTTTACTTAAATACTTTTGTAGTCTGACCTGGCAATCTAAAATATTGTATGATATTATGAAAGCAGTATGAAGTTGCGACGCTAAAGATTAGCACTAGCAGCTCTGGCCACAAGGAAAACCTAATCTACTTGTAACATCTTTGCTTAATAACCGAGATAACCCCACACTAGCGAATGACTTTTAAAAGAAACTTACAACGTTAGGTTGCGAAAGAAACTTTAGCACTTTGTTCTAAGAATTACTTTTGTTTTTACTGCAAGTTTGATTCGGATTAGGTCACGTGCAAAATTGCTAAGATGTACTAATGGTACGGTTACTTCGCATCATGACCAGTGACGGCGTCGACAAGAACATCGTAAATTTAGAGTATGTCTCTGTCACTCCAATGGCGCTTTTGTTGGAGTGTTAGAGACAGATTTATATTTTTATAATTTTGAATTAGGCCAGCAGAACCATATGCGGGAGCGAAAATCGGATAATTTTGTTTTGTTACTGCCGCTCGCCGCTTGTAATGGTGGCCTAAGCAGTGTTTACTACCCGAATTTGTAGATAGATGCTATCTAATTTTGCATAATTTATGTAATTCACTTTAACATAACGGGACCATTGAATTCGTTTTGAGTTTGATGATTATTTTAAGTACAATAAGTAAAATTTGTTCCTGCTTCCGGCTGATATGTTATAATAGGAGGAACTAGGCCAGTGTGAGTAAGACTTTTCCATTATATATTTCTTCATTATTTATAATGGTATCACATACTGCTTTTTCCTGATAGAGAAATCGTAACCTCTAAAATATATCCAATTTGTTTATATTATTAGTTTACCTATTTTACGTAAGTATAATTATATAAAACTTAATTCAAGTGAGATAAGGAAGGCAACTACAACAATTGTTCGGATTAATACCTGCCGCTTCTTTCCGCCACCGCCCTACGCGACAATGTATTCATTCTCACCATTTAGATGGTTGGCGATCCTCAACTGTGCGCTTTTCTCGTAACTTCCTGCCTCGCACAGCTAAACTTTGGAACGAACTGTCACAAGCGGTGTTTCCGGACCGATACGACCTTCAAACCTTCAAGAAAAGAGCGTACTCCCACCTTAAAGGCCGGCAACGCATTTGCGACGCCTCTGGTGTTGCGGGTGTTCATGGGCGACGTTAATCGCTTTCCATCAGGCGATTCGTCTGTTCGTTTGCCACCTATAGCATAAAAAAAAAAAAAAAAAAAAATTACCGTTCATGGTTTATCGAGTCTAAAAGTCCTATTCCAACTTAAATAATATATATTTGAATTATTACTGATCTGATATTTTATTACGTCTTCGAGATGACTTTATTTGACACCCTCGCCATTGAAGCGCGTAAAATGCACTGTGACCACTTCGAGTTGAGTCAATGTTGTTTTATATTAAGAACATCGAATCTACTTTTAGTAACTTCAAATAGGATTATAGTATTTATAGTAAATAAAACGTCAATTGATTCGTGACGGTTTTTTGTCGGATGAGTGAGCGCCGCGTTGACCAGTTTTTTTATAAAAAGATTAAGATGGCTAAATAAAAACAACGTTGATAAATGAGACGATTACTTTTTATAGGGTATTTGAGCGTCAAAGTTTTTTTTTTTAAGTAAAGGAAACCTGCATACCGATGCAGGTTTCCTTTACTTAAAAAAAAAAACTGTACAATGTACATCGTGTCTTTTTGGATACGGGCGAATATTTTAATGACGGTTACTATCGGACCTAGGGAACCACGTTCCACGTTCCACGTTTCCGCTACTGCAGCTGTAGCTAGGTCGTATGGTCGTATCCCACAATGGTGGGAAGGTCGTTACTCCGTCATTTGGCGGACGGTGGTGGAAGGCTGTTGAAGGAATATTTTGCCAAGGGCATGGCAAATTGTTTGATGATGATCATGCATACCAGCATTTAATGAATAAAAACTTACATTTTCCGTTGAAGAGTCTGTCATGGCGACGATGGCCATGCTCATGTTGACCCTCATGGCGAAGGCCAACAGCATGGCAAAGAATAGCATCACACATTGTACGTGTCTGATGCCTAGTGCCGCTTCTGTGAACAAAGAATATTTTGGGCAACCTTTTGTAAAAATTAAGGAACGTTTTTGACACAAGTAAACAATGGTGGTTAATTTAGTGATTAAACAGTATCACTATACTATTAATAAAAAAAAAATCTACTTTTTGTAGTTTCGCATATACATAAGGAGTGGCCCAGAGAACAAAATTGCAGTGTATGATATTATCACAAGAAGTAGGATTTATTTATTAATATTGCTGTGACTCAGTCGAAGAACTAAACACAATTAAAATTAAACAAAAATGGCTTTAGTTTTATGATCTGTCACGTAAATGAATTATTTTTCAAGAAAGTACGATCTAATTCAGTGTGATAAAGTTTTTCGTGAAATGGCAATTTACAAACTGCACGAAAAAAGTTGGTACACCCACCTAAAAGTGACTATTAACCATTATATTTTTGGCAGCATTTTATAACAGATATAATTATGGCCAAATTTGGATGAATATATACTTTTTTTTTATATATTATATTTTCAAAACTACAATTTATGTACACAGATTAAATCTAACTAATCTACTTAACCTAACCTGTATCTAAGATTGGCCCTTGTGGCATTGTACCGAGGATGCTAGCGGCATTTCCTCGCTGTATCGCAATACTGATGCGTTGTGCGAGGAAGTCGCCAGCTCTTCGGTCTTTAGTTACATCAACCAGACGTTTCGCGATCTCAGCAAACAATTTGCGTGCGCTGGAGCTCCAAGAACCTAAAGTTTCTACGCCAAACGGTACAAAATCGTACTCTTTGCCGAGGCCCTTATATTTATTACGTTTTTCAGCCGCAGCGGCTGCCTTAAACGTAGTTCGTTTAAGATGGGACGGTTCCAGGGTGTCTACGCAAGTAGCATCCCATACCAACATCCGTCCCAACCTCCAAGGAATACTATATACTTGTTTTTACCTTTGGGAAGGGGATTGTATTTTCCTAGCGCCAGAAATACTCGTGTAAATTTTTTGACACATCGCACTATTTTCACTTCTATTCTACCTAAAGGTAATTGAAAAATCATTACATGAATTACCTAAAGTGTTCGTATTATATAAAAGACGAAATTCACTAATTATGAAATCAATTGACAACACTCAACTATAACGGTTTAATGCATAAGTTGAACTAAATTATATTTTATCCTCGTTAGCGCGGAACTCATTGTATTAATATTTCAAGGTCTTATCAGTCGATATCGCAGCAGTTAACAGAACAAGGCAATCCGTATCGATTTAAAATTAAAAAATAGCTATTTGTTTTGCTCAGCACAAAAAAATATTGAGTACACTATGGAACCCATAAAAAAATTTGGTGGCTTATAATATACAGGGTGACATAGACGTGATCACGGCTAACACTAAAATGATAACGCCTAGTCCCGCGCTCCCGCGTCGTAATTGAGATAAAAACCTTACACTTATGTATCAGGTATACGACAAACCGAGCTATCCACATTTTAAATGATTGCAAAGGGACCCCATTCCTTGTCTATAAAATATATACAAAAATTACATAGGTACTTACTAATTTTTTTCGGCATGTTAGGATAATAATTGTAAAATGTCACTTATCTCTAAGTGGCATTATACATTAAATTTTTACCATTATGTAGCACCATGTTTGATGACATGTAAAGGAAAAAACAAATAGCTCGAAAAAAGGTGATCTCATCATAGGCCCGCAAAATGTCAACAATATCTCAACAATTACCAAAATTTCAGGTTTTTTTCTATATTCTGTAAAATATACATAAATTTTAAACATTCGTACCCCATATCTAAGATTGGCCCTTGTGACGTTGTACCGGAGATTCTGGCGGCATTTTCTCCCTGAATCGCAATACTGCTACGCTGTGCAAGGAGTCTAAGTTACGACTAGACGTCTCCAAATTTAAGCAAAAATTGCGCGCGCTGGGCCCTTTTCTTAAAATTGTTCAGAATTATTTACAAAATTTGTCAATAGATCCTAATTAATTCCGTTGCGAAACAGAAAAAGGAACTTGTAATAATAACTGTAAACTTTTTCCATCTTCGTTTATATTACTGTTTATTATTCTTACAATGAAGATTTGTAATTATTTCAATTGGTAATTAATTTGAAAGAAAACACAAAATAAGAATTTTGAATTCGAATCTTCTGTTCTCAACAATTTGCTAATTTTGCATCAAAATGATATCCTAATTAGCTACTTTAATTGATTTCGAATTATTTTTTTAAATGTCTGGATTTAATTCTGAAATACGTGCATATAACTTGACAAGTATGATGCACTATTACATATTTAGTACCGAATTAGTACGGTAGGTAATTACTTGCCTTATCTTTTACGGTTTGTTTTATGACGGCAAAACGACTGAATTACGAGTACACAGAAACGAACCAAACATTTGACAGGTATAATAACGCCTATGAGGGTAATTAATCCTCTCATTCCATTACTATATTAGTGTAATTTACTAATTTGTATTTGAATTCTAAAGAAATCGAAAATGACTTGACAGACACATTTTTTTTGTCTTTCAGGTGATGATCTGCCATCGGCTGTTTGGTCATGAAAAGATTGTGAGGGATTATTACTTAAACATTTTTACAGGTGATGGACCATTAACCGCCATTCCTTTTATACAGGGTGTTAACGGGGTCGTGATCCAAACTGTGAAAAACGTGTTAAGATGATCCTTCTGAACAAAGTTTCCCAAGGGACCCATAGGAAAAGTCGTACTTTTTTTTTAATTAATTGAGTTCAAGTTCATTAATATGTATACAATTATCCATACTAATCCCTTGAGAATGTGTTTACATCATTATGAAACAATACTGGAAATCATTAACACTTCCGCATCGGTCGGTATGAAAACCGTAAAAGGGGTTTGGGTAAAGTTGGCGTCGTTTTTAAATTTTGGCGGCCACTCATAAAAGTGGTAAATTTGAAAAGAGCAATTTAAAATAAACTTATTTTATTATGGAGTGCATATAGCTAAATTATATCGGAGCCGAGATATCATACTTTAAATTTTTATAGTAAAGACTCACATTTATTTTTGAAATGCATCGAAATGAGTTAAAACTACTATTGTGTATGCCACGTAAAACATACCTTAACTAACCTTAGACATAAGGTTCTTTTTCGGTCAATGATTATTTAGAGATAGTTCCTTTTTTCTTTAATACGGCGATTTTATGACGGATGTCGATGAACGTTCTATTGAACTTAATTATGTCAAAGGTCTTATGTCGCATTTTAAACAACAAAATAAAAGAATTCGTATTTTTACACTTTATGCGTGTTTTTTCAGGTATATAAATAAATGTAGACATGCGAATCGTATGTTTTCGGGTAGGTACCTACCTAATAATAACATTAGTTAGGTATCTAATAATTTACGCACTGAGCACATATCAAAACTATTATGGTGAGCACATCAAAAACGGATCCTACGTAATTGAGGTATACAAAGAACCCAATTTGCAAGATTTCTGCGAACAAAATCCCGATTGCATCGATCCGTGGCTTTTAAGAGCCAGAATACAATCGCGGCACTCCAACAGAAGACAGTATTTTGTTTTTGTTGCTGTAGATGGTGGATTGCAAGGCCCAGAGGCAATATTAGGACATTATTGTTGGGAAGAGGACCTTAGGCTGTTGCTCACATGTAAAGTCAATTATATGGTTCTTGGGATGGGGTAGGTATCAAGAACATCTTGATCCCCCGGCACAGTTTTTAGAGAGAGTGATTCGCCAAGATAATATTGAGAATGAAGTTTACGACGAGCCAGAAAATGTGTAAAAAAGTAATTTAACGTAATACTAAAAATTACAAATGACGTTATCTGGGAAAAGGGACGTTATTGTCATTGGCGCTTACGGCGTTATAAGCCATGTTTGTATACAAATACGACGTCACCGGACGTAAGAGCCATCGACAATAAGGCCCCTTATCCCAAATAATGTCACATATGTTGTGTTGTATACATAAGAAAGCATTAGTAACAATTTCAATCTAAAAACGAATCTAATTAGGTACATTTCCTACTTGGAAATATGTTTAAACATTTTGCATGTGTGCATCACATCTGTGTTTCCTTATGGTGTAGTCAGAGGGTGAACCGTCTATTGAAACCATTTTGCAAATCGCATATTATAAGAAAATACAGTTGCATTTTCATATACCTAAGATCTTCTTTTTTTAAGTCGGTTAAATTAACTATTATACTTTAAGGGCAATATCCTTGTATCTTCGTTAGTAGTATTATCGAGTTAAAAAAGCCTGTAGTCATCTAAGCTGTCTCCTAAACCTGCCTTAGTTAGGTATATTCGCTGGTCCAATAACATTGTTTGAAGGGCCATATCTTGGCTCCGATATTACTTATGGCAAAACTTATTTTGTCAATAAGCTAGTCTAAGGTAGCACTATAAATAGTAGTAACATAAACGATGGCCGCTGAAAAAAAAAATGAAGCCACTGGTCCATACAAAAATACCCAATCCCCTTTTTTCGCGATTTTCATATTTGTTCCATGGGAAACCTTGTTCAGAAAGACCATCTTAACACGTTTTTCACAGTTTGGATCACGACCCCGTTAACACCCTGTATAAAGAGAGGGTCTGATTTATTCTCTCTGGTCTAGTTCCAAGATCTGCCATCTTTTTAGTCTTACAATGTTACTGGCGTTTAATAAGTTTCTTGCGAGTTTCATTTTCATGGTTTGCAAGTCTGTCTTTGTATATCTTTGAGAATCTATTAACTTCCTCTTTGATGGTCGGTATATATCTAGGTATACATGTAAGATTTTATTTAATAATACAGGTGGACTTTAAAATTTGTTCAATTGGACTTTGACTATTTCTTAACATAAGTACTGTTTACCCGTAATAGTCCGTGGGCTAGTCGGCCTGAAATTAGAAAACGGTATAAATTGGGGGTACCAAGTGTCCTTTTTACATTAGTTAGACATATTCATAAGGATGTTAAAAAAGTATGATAGACATCTCAAAGTGGTAGCTAATAGGCATACAGGCTATTTCAAGATTTCCGTTGTATGACAGGTATGGTTAAAATTAGGAGGTACATATTTTTTATGGGTCTTTTTTTTAATACCGCCAACAAGTTATACACATCAAATTAAAGCCTATTAAATACACTATCTTCAAAAAAATATTTAATTTTTCTAGCGTCATGACTACTATGTAAAAACACGACACAAAAAAAAACAAAATCACGAAATTTTCATAAATTTGGTCATAATTAATTATTGGTTGGTTTTAGCAATATGGTGTATATGCAAAATATGAAGCTTACAGATACAGACATGCCTTTAATTTTGTTCAATAGAGTAATTAGATATATTTAATAGTTCTCGAGATATACTTGGTTTTGTAAAACTTGAGATCCACCATCTTTGATTAGCCCCCATTTTTGTTAGGTAGCACTTATAAATGGCAATCTTGCATTTTTGACGTTTTTGTAAGCTTACCTAACAGCCGTGAAAAGGAAAATTTGTACCTCCTAATTTTAACCATACCTGTCATACAACGGAAATCTTGAAATAGCCCATATGCCTATTAGCTACCACTTTGAGATGTCTATCATACTTTTTTAACATCCTTATGAATATGTCTAACTACTGTAAAAAGGACACTTGGTACCCCCAAATTATACCGTTTTCTAATTTCAGACTGACTAGCCCATGGACTATAAATTTAATCTCCACGCGAAATTAGATAGTGTCATGGAATATACGATTAAGCGACAATCTGTCAAAATGAGAAAATTAGCTCAAAGGATTGGAATGTGAATTGTGTAGTAAGTGCATTTTTAAAGTAAAAAACAACTGTTTCACTGTGAATCTGTAAATGTGTTTAAAACTACACTTATACGAAAAAAAAAAACATTAAGTACAGTGATTTTTTTAACGTTTACAAATAATTAAGATTTTTCGATTCATTCGTTATCATAATGTGGGCAATTTATTGCCGTACAACATTCTAAGCGACATATTTGGCGCTTGATTCACTGTTTGTAGTGAAATTTAATGAGAATATAAGGAAATTCAAGATAATATATATTATGTTACAACGAATTTAAGCGACACCCTCATGTGTGGAGTTAATTCGATTTTGTTTTTATACACGACATGTTTTAGGCGCTCAATTCGTTTATGTAATTTAATCATCGCTTCTGGATGAATATCTGAGCGTTTCAACCGCCTAATTTTGGTGGCATCATTTTTGCCGAAGTTTCTAAACGTCGTCAATCTTCGTAATTTGTGTAAGGTACCGTGCCTCCTTCAAATGACAAAGTAGCACATTGTAGGGAATAGAAACTTCGGCAAAAATTATGCCACCAAAATTAGGCGGTTGAAACGCTCAGGTATTCAATAAAATTTAATACTCGTTTATCACAATACATCATCATCAGCCTCTCTCAGTCTACTGCCTGGACGTAGGCCCTTCCTATGAACTACAGGGGTCCATATTGGCACTTATACAATTTTTTCTTCGAATATTTTTACTAATACCATTTTTTACTCATAATCATCATTACTCCGAAAAATTTTTCTCATACTTTTTTTCTTACTAAAAATTATACTTCTACCTACAATGTTCATTACGATTTTTATTTCGAAATTTTATCCTCCTAAAGTCGTCAAGTAGATTAATCTATACTCATAAAGTTATTTGAAATAAATTGTTTATTTATAAACATTTTCCCATTAGGTTCACTCTGTTGTGGTATAATTCTTTTATGAATAACATAAATTATGTAGTCATAATGGGCTTTGTGCAGAAACTGTTGTGGCATACTCAACTTTAGCATATTTCTTTGTGGCAGATTTCGAGTTGTTCGAATATTATTCGAGCATAATTTCGATGCTCCTATTTATGATGAGGTATAATCTGGATGTGCATAAAAAGTATCGGCATAGTTTGTTTTAGCATAACAGAGAAGGAATAATTACAACCTCTCAATATAATCGAGGTAGTAGTAATATTCTATACGTTACTTACTGTGTAACTGAGCTGAGTACTTTCTAGGTTGCTAAAAAAAAACAACCTCGAAGACTAAGGCGGGAGCAAAGCTCCCGCCTTAGTCTTCTAACCTAACCTATCCGAGTCGGATCTGCCCCGGAAGGTTTTGTTCGCTCGCTTCGCTCGCTCACTGCAGAAATTTTTACCCTCAATTCTGCCTGACGAAAAAGGCAAGTTTCGAACATGTGGCTACATGCCCAAAAAAAAAAATGCAAATCTAATTTCTGTCTTATAACACTCGGCGTAATTAATGATATGCTAAGATAGTTTCGGACAAAATAATATTCGAAATATTGTTATTTAAGCCAAGTGATGTTTCTGTCTCATTAAGTTGATGCCAAAATAGATTATACCAAGTCTGTTGTGTCCTAAGCGTTTCGGACAAAAAAAGTTTAGAGGGAACCCGTTTAGTACAGTACCTACTCTGCCACAACCTGATTTATGCAGGTAGCTAGTTTACAGTAATAGTACGATTTATATTTAATTAAACAAAAATAATTCATACATAAAACCAGTACAGATAAAAATAAAAACCTATAACATTAGAATATATAGCATAAAATAAGTATAGTGAAAAATTATATAAACATAAAAGTAAGTACTAAAAATATGTATGAAAAACAATATTATGAACATAAATAATTCTATGTGATGATAATTATGAACAAAGATTATTCTAAATACCGATCATTATGAAGTTAAATTGTATAAGAAAAAATTTCGGAGTTCCAATAATCTAAGTTGCAATTTTATAAATACTTTGGCGCACCCGAACTACAGACGCATTAGAAGGTGAATGCCCGTAATCGGCACGCTGGGCAAGCGGATTGGCGATAGCAGTAATGCGTCCGCTATGAGGACGCTGCTGCCCATCATCAATCTTCTATCGAAGAATCAGTCAGTTACACTTTAATCCCTTAGTCGACTCTTACCGTCGTCGGAAGAGTTGGGATGGTGACAAATTTATTCTTACTGTTGTTACCACACGTCAAATAAATATAAACGCGACAAATAATATTAATTTAATACATGCGTATAGGGTACCTAATATATACCGTTTTCCAAAATGGCCGCCCAGTTATCTTTTTTCACTAGAGTAGTTTATAGTTCCATAGTTTTGGTAATTTATCTACTTAACATCAATAACCAAGTGTATTGATCCATCTAGGGTTCTAGCTAAATAGGATATTTAATACCTTATCTATGGTCTTGTCCAATGTAGCTAGAACTCTGAATGGCTCAATAATCGAGTTACGTTTCGTGACTGCACCACATCTACCAGATTAAAACGAAATATGACACATTCTAAAGATGTTATGCATTATTAGAATTAATAGGCTAACTACTAGGTATATTATTAGGTCTATAAAAACTAGTCTACATAAAAATAATACCTACCATAAGAGTTTCACTTACTTGGTTTCTGAACCTCCTTCATTTTATCACTTTTATAAAATTTATAATGACTAGAACAATAAAAATAATTTACAATCTAGTTTTAGATCGAAATGGTTGAAATAGATTTTTCTTATGCGCGAGAGACTGCGCAAGGCGTTGCGCATTGACTGAGTATTGTTTTTCCTTAACTGCGAGACATTAAGTAGCCAATCAGATTTGTGATCGGTCATTGATAACTTGTTGATGTTCTGTCGAGATACGTACTACCATATGCTGTGTATTATCTATCATGTCACTAGGCAGTTGAAATATTGTACAGATTTTATCAGGGAAATCATTGATTTTCTGTCTCGACATAGAGTACGTATTCAGTGTCTCAAAATCCCATGTAGGCAGATAAGATTTTACTTTTACTGCCCTTGACTACCAGGCTTAATCAATTTCAGCATGGGAACTCTGCATATGCTGAAATCGATTGAATTTGTAACGAAAGAGATGAATAAAACGAGAAGTATTATTTGAAGTCGGTTTAAAAATATCTAGGGCACTAATCCCACCGCGAGCAAGTCTGCGATGAGCTATCCGCTATGGAATCGAACAAAATCCATCTAAATAAAAGATATAGCTGCTTAGCGAGTAAAGTATAGTGCCTTTGTAGCGTTTTGAAGAGATTAAGTTTTTTTGTTTGTCGTTAAGGGTCTTATCTGATCAATTCAGTGTGTGTAGTTATAAACTGGCATTTAAAAGCCCTGCATTGATATGCAAGTGAAAGTCAATAATAATTAAGGAAAGAATATAAATTGCAATTATTACAAAAAAAAATTGCAAGTATATTATATTACTAGATTTATTAGCACATTACTTAGTAAAAAAAAAAAAAATTATAAGATATCTTATTTTACGAGGACGTTGATTCATACAATACTGTATCCAGATTTTTAAATATATACATTTTAATGACACATAGTACTTTTTATAATAATTTTAATTACACATGATACGAAGTATATTTCTGCATTATATTTTTTTTATTATGGCATTGGTCTTACTGCGAGCTACTAAGCTATGAACTATCGGCTATATATACTCACTCAGCTATCAGCTATCACCGTCGGGCGAGTATCGCAGAGTCTCTTTTTTTACAAGGGTGTGCGTTTCATTTGTTCGTATTCATAGCTTAGTAGCTCGCGACGAGACCAGTGCCTATATTTGTATACTTTTAAGTTATTAACTACACGTTGGTATTTTTTCTAAAATTTGCTCTAGCTAAATTCATATAGGTGCAATTATATATGCATGGCTTATTTGCTAGAGCCTATATATATCGTTCATCGCTTACCAGCTTACCGCTGCCCGCCGGACGCGCCGCTCAACTCGAACGTCTTCTCAGTAGCCCTACCTTGAGATCATCATCATCATCATCATCATCAGCATATGATAGTCCACTGCTGGACGTAGGCCTCTCCTATTAACTATGTATAAACGCATTAGGAGGAAAATACCCATAATCGCCACGCTGGGCAAGCGGATTGGCGATCGCAGTAATGTGTCCACTATGATGACGCTGCTGCCCATCATCAATCTTTTATCAAATAATGGTCAGTGACACTTCAATCCCTTAGTCGACTCTTACGACACCCGCAGGAGGAGTTGGGGTGGCGACAAATGTATTCTTATTGCCGTCACCACACTGCCGCTTGAGACCTTGAGATGCCGCTACGTTATTAACACGCGTTTACTTTATATCCACCCCACTCGTACTCACGTTTTGCGCGAGCGAGCCGGATTAGCAAGTAAACACGCGTCAATAACGCAGCAGTAACTAATGGTACGGCTACGGGCCTTACAAAAGTAAACTGTTTATTTATTTATTTATTTGGTATACCAACAAACGTTTACACTTTTAAAAAAATAATGTAGCATGCGATAATTTAAACAGTATAGTGTAACATTTACTTAAAGGTACACTCCACATGCAAACAGATTGTGAAGTTTTTAAACACTTAATTAAGCCTAATATTTTCTTGCAGGAGCTGCTTGGTGGATTATAACCAGAGATCGGACAAATGTGCGTTATTGTTCGCAATAATATGGATATGACTCAAAATCTGATTAAATGAATAATTCATAGAATAATTTCTTGAAATTTGATTTTGAAGCTTTGAGGTGACTTTGGTTTCAAAGGTTTTTATAGTTAGCGGTGTCAAATAGATAATTTACTGAAAATGATGAAATTATTAATTTTTCAATCAACTTTCGAGGCATGGCCATATTATGCGAACAATGACGCACATTTCTCCGATCTCTGATTATAACAATACTTGAAAAGTAAGTACGAAGAGAAATTAAACCAGGTGTGGGGTTCATTAGTGTAATCCTAATCATGAATTACGAGGTTTTTTTTAAGTTACACTTAATTATGACCGCACAGTTTTTTTTTTAGTTTTGCGGAGCAGCGAATATAATGTAGGTACAAACATTTGTTAATATTGATATCTGCTTTTGAAATTAGATGTCAACGAGCGTTTAACTTGAATGTGTTGCTCTACATTGCGCGCCGATTTTTGTTCTTATGGATAATTTTGTTGTTCTAATTTTAAGTAAAAGTTATCTAAATAGACAAGTTATGTGCTAAACTAACCTCTATAAGACTAACACCCCGTATATAATATAAAATTAATAAATATAGTAAGACACAAATTACAAATCGAATAATTATTCTTTATTCATCAATATTGCACAGGTTATTCGCGCTCACAAACTTAGTATGAAAAAAAAAATGTGGATTACTCTCAGATTACAAATTAGATTGCTAAAATTTTTACTGAATATTAGATTACGAATTTGGTACATTTTTTGGCGTAATAACAGTAGGAAATAGTCGTGTAGGTCGTGGTGAACTTTGGGTACACCCGCCGTTCTGACTGTCAGGATGGTGAGTGTACCTTGAAATTGCAATAACTTTATTCGTGAAGAGAAACAAGTTTTTTTATTTATTTATTTATTATTTATTTATATTATTCCGCTTGCCCAGCGTGGTGGTTATCAGCATTTACCTCCTAATATGTCCATTCGTATAAATATTTAATAGTAGTCAATCTCAGTCCACAGCTAGACATAGGTATTTCCCGTTATTACATAATCGCAGCTTTAATAATAAACCGTCATAACTCAAAATTGTCAAAAATTGAGTTAATGTAGTTAATGTACTAAAATGCAATATTTTCGATAGTTTTACCTGGTGTCTTTCTCAGACCCGCCAAAATAGCGTCAATGAGAGAGATGGCAGGAGTTGCTACATTAAAATCACGCGAGTCAATTTGTGCTAAAGAGGCTAACTTCAATTATGATCCGATACATGAATAGGAAAGATGCTCATGATGAGAGACATTTCGATATAATTTATCGCCTTACTGTATAAAAGATGAAGTTATTTTATAGTTTGTATTAAAAAATAGGTAAGTTCGAAGTTAACGCGTTTTATGACAAAATATTTATTGGAACTAAATTATACATTTCAGATTATTTCGTATTCACAGTAACAACCGTCGATTTTTTTGATTTGAGCCATTATATTAATCTAATTAAAAAAATATTTTATCATGAAACGGCATATTTCCGCAAGGGTTTTTTCTAAGCTCAATTTATTATATTTATCACACTGATTTCATTTTAGTTTGAACGCAATATCCAAATAGACATTATGAACAATGCAATTAAAAGAATACTTTAACACATTAACACAATGTAATAACAAATAAAATAAATTGACCAATTTCTCAAACTTTAAACTCGATTTCCCAAAATTCATGTTTTTTGAGTTATAACGGTTTATTTTTAAAGCTGCGAATATGCATACGGACGCATTAGGAGATAATGCCCATAATCGCCATGCATGCAGATCGCAGTAGTGTGTCCACTATGATGACGCTGCTGCCCATTAAGTAATCCTTAGTCGACTCTTATGATACCCACGGGAAGAGTTGGGGTGATGACAAATATATTCTTACTGTCATCACCACCTGCCTAAAAATAATGCGTCATTTCTAATAAGCTCTGCGAGTCAAATGATTAGATAAATGAGTATCTATACAGGCTGTTCTCGTGGACGTGATCAGTTTTATATTTTTTTAACTCAACTAACAATTAGTAAATGCACTGGAAACAGACAATTAGTTTAATATGTATTTCTATTTATTTTATTCTTAAAGATTCAGGTACTAAAAATCATTCTTGAGATAGTGACAAATTAAACTATGTAGATTTATTTTTTAAGTGCGATAAATGATAAAATGTACGTTTAATGTAATCTCGATTCAAAGAGGAAATACATTTTACTAATTAAAAATCTCGGATATCCGTTTTAATATTCTGAAACTATCGTAAGAACAAAAATTAATTACGAAAAAAAGAAATAAAAAGTAAGAAAACTAGTCTGTTTTATCGAGACCCCGGGGCATTCAGTTGCTAGTTGTTAATGGAATTTAAAAAAAATGAAAACTGATCCAGTCTCTGAGTACACCCTGTATATTAAAAAGATACACGAAAACACCGACATTTCAGATTAACGACAAGTTTATCATGTCAAGAAACCGAATCCGGTTAAAAATAGTTTATATGATGACTTAACAAGATTTGACATTATCACTACGAGGAACATATTCAGATAAAATCATTGCATTTTAAGATTGTTATTCAACTCGTGCTCACGTTATTGATAAATGAAGACAATAAAGATCAGATAGATAATTCATCTTGAAAAATCGACCTAGTCACGTTTTTATGATGAGCGTATCGGTAACATTTTGACAGTTTCTAAAATCGTAGGTACAATACCAAAATAGAGGCAGGAATTTTTTTTGGGTTAGTCAAGGCCGCTACCAGATTCAGAGTAGGTACGCGAAAATGGTCTTACAAGACCTTCCTTCGATTTAAAATTAATGAAGATTGGCGTTTACAGATTCCATTTCTTTCCTAGAGGTCAACTTTCGGCAATGTACAAAAAAGACAAAAATCAAAGAAAACTGTTTTCATACATTTACTATGGGAGTAAAAATGTCAATTTTCTCGCACCCTGTAAACGTCAATCATCTTTAATTTAAAATCGAGGGAAGGTCTTCTAAGACCATTTTTGCGTAGGTACTCTGAATCTCCCGCAAAGCAGCAAAGCTCCCGCCTTAGTCTTCTAACCTAACCGATCCGAGTCGGATCTGCCCGGAAGGTTTTGTTCGCTCGCTTCACTCGCTCAATGCAGAACTTATACTTTTGTCTTCATTATATTAAGGTAAAGTAAGGTAAGGTCCTTATAATGAAGGATAATATGCACTTTAATTTTTATACGTTATGTACAGGGTGTAAGTCTAATACGGGCGAAGCTCTTAACTGGTGTTAGTTTACGACATAACAAGTACATTCAAATAACTTTTACTTAAAATAAGAGCAACAAAATTTTCCATACAAAATAATTCAGCGCGCAATGTAGAGCAACATACGCGAGTTAAGCACTCGTTGACAGCTAATTTCAAAAGCAGGTGACATAACTGCCATATCAACAATAACAAATGTTCATACCTACATTGCTGCTCCGATAATCTTAAAAAAATTATGTGGGGTCATAATTAAGAGCAACTTTAAAAAAACCTTGTGATCCATGATTATACTAATGAATCCCATGCCTGGCTTAATTGATCGCCCGTATTAGATTTACACACTGTATATTATACAAAATGAACTTATTCTGTTTGAGTGTTATATAAAATGACCTTGTATTTAATTAATATTATGTAAATTGACCGTTATTTCTAACAAAAATATAAATTTTGTTGTTATAGCTAACGTTCGTTACATCTTGTGAACGTTATTAATATGAAATAATATATTTTGTTGTTAAACCTCGTGACACGCACCCGCCCTCACTGATCCAAATAGAATTTCCACCCTGTATGTATAGGTTTCGCGGTTTAGGATGAAATGTAAATTGCCTTTTTCTATACAAACGTATTGCTTGTTTATATTGATTTAAACTTTCACGATTATCACTCATATTTTACAGACAAACGGGTCTTAATCGCGTAAACTTACGTTTAATTATATCCTGACGTTTCGGGCATGACGTTACACCCGTGGTCGCAGGCAGACTGGCGAGAGAATGTATCAACACCTTCGAGCTGCGCGGGTTTTTCGAACTACCCGCACTTGATCTTGATTATTCACTTCTAGGCTAGGGTTGTCACTAGGCCTACACACAACACTCACAACATCCAATGGCTTAAAAATGGATGTTTCACCACGCTTACATTTGTAAATCACGGGATTCCACGCGGACGAGATTCCTTGCCCCTCATTTTGATTAAAATTCCGATGTTTCTTAATTTCAATAGCTTCACGTACTTTTCGGCTATGATGTATACGCTCGGTTGAGAGGACTTTCGGGTTATGGAGCTCAATCCAGTGATTAGGTCCGGACTCCAACAAATGCTCAGCCACAGCAGACTTATTCGTTTGACGCTTTTTAACAGCCGTGATATGTTCCTTGACCCTTTCCGCTATGGTGCGTTTGGTTTCCCCAATATAGGAACTACCACAGCTACAATCGATCTTATAAACGCCCGGTGTGTGATAAGGTAAAACATTTTTAGGCGACCTTAGATGACCTGCCTGCCACCTTTGATAACGGCATGTGAACGGTTGGTATGGAATACTTATTCAAAAGCGTACCTATTTTGTCCGTTACACCCCTGACCTAAGGCAAAAATGCTGGTCGCCTTGCAACATCTGGATGTTTCTTCCTCAGTGTTCGTCTGGGTTGCCGTCTGTTCATTATGTAGCCATTTCTCTTCAGAACCTCCTGAACGTGCGATAACTAAATTTCTTTACCTTTGTGACCCTGAATTTCTAGAAATTGAGTTATCGCACGTTCAGGAGGTTCTGAAGAGAAATGGCTACATAATGAACAGTACATAATTTTCGTTAGTTGACATTAAAGATGATTAAGTTAGGTACCCAGTTTTTGTAAAACGATAATTTTTGGTACCAACTGCCAGAGTTTCCTAAAAACTTACCGATCCCATTTCCTCTTCAGGCCGGGCAACACCAAATGCGTGTGCAGCACGTGCACATGCGCTGGGTCGCGTTTTATAAAGTTAAATTTTACAATTTCGCTGCTTGCTCTCTTCTCTAACGCACGCACATATTGGCTAGAAAGAGAGGCAAACAGCAAAATTGTAAATTATAACTTTAAAAAACGCGACCCTGGCTTTGTAACTTATGCAAAATGTCACATTCAATGGTACTCGTACGCATCAGGTGTTGCTTACCTTTTAAAGGTGCATGCAAACCAAAAGAGCATTCGCTGTTCTATCCCCCTACTGTATGAAATTCGATCGTTACACGAAACGTGATTCGATGATTTCGTAGAGTGGGGGATAGAACAGCGAATGCTCTTTTGGTCTGCATGGACCTTTAGGGTGCGGCTTCACTCACGCGAAGTTGTACAAAATTAACCAATTACATTCTTCAAATTCAAAATTCAAAACACTGTGATGCGGTCCTATTGGCCGAGCTCCCACAACTCCGCTCCGCTCCGCGTTAGTGAAGCCGCACCCTAAAGCGTAAAATTTAAATAAAAGAATATTGATTCAGTAACACAAATATTCATACTTATTAATATAAACTGAGTCGGTTCACCCGCCATTCTAACGTCAGGACGAAGATAGAATTAAGTTCTATTATTTTTGCAATGTGCTTCAGTATATTTTCCACAAAAATCTTCTCTCGGCGTACTGCTATCTCTCGAATAAATAAGTTATTTTGCAAAATAAAGTATAATAAATTAGTGAAAGTTAGCTTTATTCTAGACTAGATACTTACTTGTGTTATTTTCAAATCGATAGCTTAAGTGGTTCTCATTGTTGTATAACATAAGGTAACATTTTAGGGTCCAACTCACATGAGTTCACGCAAACCACATGGTTTGCGTGAACTCTGCAGTGGTACAGTCAAAGAAAAAATAAGGTGTATAATAATACAAATGCTTTAATTCTGTGTAATAAGAACGTCGTTACATTTATATTAAGAGGATTCTTTCGATATATATTTTTGCACTTGACTCAGTACACACCTCTCGCTGGTCTGGGTAGAACTAATGCCGCGGCCACGACATCGGTCTAAGGCGACCGGCTTAGCGGAAAACGTATGGTGCTCTCTCTCGTACCTATATCGACATCCTTTCCAACTCCAACTCCAACTCCAACTTTGGCTCCAACTCTTGGATTCGCTCGCCGCTGGTCGCCTTAGACCAATGTCGTGGCCGGGCCGTAAGAGCGTTTGTTAGAATTATCGTAATATGAGTGCTTTACTTTCAGAGCCGCTACAACATATATCTTTATTTTTTTATATATCATATACTGTGTGTAAATCTAATACGGGCGATCAATTAAACCAGTCATGGGATTCATTAGTGTAATCATGGATTACAAGGTCTTTTTAAAGTTACTCTTAATTATGACCCCACAGATTTTTTTTAAGATTATTGGAGCAGCAATGTAGGTACGAACATTTGTTATTGTTGACATGGCAGTTATGTCATCTGCTTTTGAAAGTAGCTGTCAACGAGTGTTTAACTCGCGTATGTTGCTCTACATTGCGCGCTGAATTATTTTGTATGGAAAATTTTGTTGCTCTAATTTTAAGTAAAAGTTATTTGAATGTACTTATTATGTCGTAAACTAACACCCGTTAAGAGCTTCGCCCGTATTAGACTTACACCCTGTATGTACACACATCGAGAATACAATACGTGAGGAATTTCAAATCGTGACGTCATTAAAAAATTTAAAAAACCTAACGTTTAATAACCTACGTTCAAAATACCTAAAATTTAAATGCCTAATGGTGTTTTGACCTAAATTCAAAATGTAGAAAGTTTAAAAGGGGTACGTATTGCAATACCCAAAAATTAAAACCGCCGTTCAAAATATCTAAAATTTAAATACCTAATAATGATGTTTTGACTTAAATTCAAAATGTAGAATCCTCATCCTTGCAAACCAAAAAAGGGGGGCACCGGGGCGGAGCCTCCCTCATTAAGAAATAACAAATTTTTACCCCCGCTATTCTAACCTGTATAGGTTCGTTAATAGATACCTTTTATCCCTTAGATCAGAAATCGTCGACCGGTTCCAAGGTCTAAATCGTGTACTAAAATTCTTTGGACAACAGGGTTTAAGGAAAGTCAGGTTTTAAGATATCAAACATTTATTGTATGCATAATAAAAAGCATACAAAAGAGTTTTAGTACACTAAACAGTAGGAACATTACAATTATGCAATGCTGCGCGGGGCTTCTATTTCTGCTCTAAGGGATAAAAGGTACCAAACGAACCTATCCAGGTGAGAGTAGGGGAGGTAGGTAGGTTATTTTTTAATAAACTTGCCGTTATCGCAGGCAGGCTCACGACCACGACCACGGGTGGTCTTAACAAATAGAATGATACATACTTACAATGGCGAGATAGAGAATATAGAAAATTCTTATTATGATGCCTGTAGGTGGAAAAAAAGCATGATTTTCATGTATCACCGTGTGATGTGTCAACTAAATTGATGCGTCCTGTCGTTTAATATCTGCGAAATCGAGGTCTGATATCGGTTATCTATTTTGAAGACATTACTACTTTTTGATGATTCATACTTAGCTTAACACGTTCCATCTGCAGCTAAAATATGCCCATATTATGCTGGCCATTGTTGTGGGCTCTATTCTCCCATCGGGACAGTACTTAGTTGATACATTTAGAAAAATGTTTAGCTACTGTTGACTGGCCTAAATAATAATTATTTCAAGTGTAAATGGGGATCACTTTATTTAAAAATAAATAAGTAAATGTAATTTTAAAATACCTATTAACTTAAATAAAATTGAACCTAAAAAAACCCTCTTATAAGAAGCTACCGATCTTAACCGCTTGAAGCGCGTTTCCGCGCTGAATCGCGATGGACAGTCTTTGTTCCAGGAACGAACCGGAGCGGGGATCACAAGTCTTCTTACCTGCAGGCGTCGTTCCAGTTCCAAAATAAAGCTGTAAATTGTGTGAATTAGATATAATTATTACCTACTTGTGTTTAGCTTTAAATCATTTAGTGAATAAATTATAATATTTTGTAAACTTATGAGTCCTTGGTTACTCGAAATACACAAATAGTTTTTTGCTCGTAAAAGATACTATAACACGCAAGCATATAAAGCAATTATGGTGTAGTTACATCCCACGGGAGTTATACAATTGCATAACTCCCTAGGGAGTTATGAGGTTAGTTTTAAAAATGTTGTGTTACACATGGGAGCAAAGTATGTTTAATTATCGTGCCTTGAAACCCTCGCGACGCTCGAGTTTCCATTTTTAAACCACTTGCTTCGCTCGTGGTTCAACTATGGAATCTCTCGCTAGCTCGGGGTCTTAATATTGGCAAGATGATTAAACAACCACTTCCCTCCCTTGTACAACAAATAACTATTTTTGTGACATCTTTTCAACTCACCGAAAAATAGTTAGGTCTTACCCGGGTGTACCTTATATGAATAACATTTACTTTTTTTGTTAAAATACATTCAAAAATAAAAAAATCCCCTAAAATGACATAAATGTAAAAACAATTAATTTTTTGTTTGTTTTTACATCAAAAATACGTGGTTAAAATCTTTTGGGTTTTAAGAGCCCACGGTGTATAATCACTCGAGTACATCACATTCACCGAACTTCTATAACCGATAGGTTCGTTTGATTATCTATTTTCACAACTGAAATAAGCTGGTTCTATGTATCTTAAATAGAAAAAGTGGCTGCAAGCTCTTTTACTAACGCAATAGGGTCGTCAAAGATTTTTATTTTATGCACCGAAGCATAAAAACTACTTTATGCAACTTACCCTTGCCCATAAACACGAATTTTACGAGGATGAGAAGTGAAAACGCTTTCCTACAAGACTTTTACCGTTACCGTTTTTAATAATGGGCCTGATGTAGTGAAAATACTTTATCACATCTTAAACCAACATACTTGCTTACATTCGAGTTCATAAGTATGTGTAGGACATTATTTTTCTTACGGTATTAAAATCCTGTATACATATTTATGAACTCGACTGTACGTATGTACTACAGGATAAAATCCGAGCCACGATAGAAATATGACAAATCTTTGACTTGTTAGCTTTGCACGAGTGATAATAATAGTTTTGGATAGTATGGTTCTGCATAAAACCGGCGTAGCTCAGGTGACCGTAGGCATATTATGACAGTGGTGGACACAAAGAAGTTGATTCACCCAACTACATAAGCTAAGCTAAGATAGAATAATGACAAAAATTAGAGTATTTGTATGTGAATTGGAAAAAACTGTTTTTTTTATACGATCTCCATAACTTAGTTGTTCGTGACCCTGAACATCAGGGAATCGCAGATTCAAATTTGTATTACCCAAATCATGCACATTTTCATAAATAAAACAAAGTGGGTTGACAACAAAACTTATTGCTTTTATTACAGTAGGGTTCCATACCTCAAAAAGAAAAATAAAACAGATCCCTTACAGGATCACTCACGTTGCTGTTTCTTACAGCCGATTTGCTACGAAACTACTGGACGATTAAAATTTGGCACACATTTTGTAAACTGGTGACCCAACAATGCACGTCGAATGTAAATGAATCAATTTTAAATACAAGGGCTACTTTTTTACTAGATAATTTAAAAAAAATGTTTTACAAACTGCGTCATGTGATATATGAAATAAAATAGCTGAATGTTAAGATTAAATTTTTATTTATGACTGTTGTTATAGAAATATTTTTTTTATTGGCGAAAAATTAACACCTCTGTTTACAGAAAACCTTGTAATCTAAAGTGTTTTATAAATAATCATAGAAAATCTAAGCATTCCGGAACGTACAGAAGCATTTCCATGCGAGTTTTTTTTAATACTTCGAGTAAGATTTAAGGGCATACCCTTTTAAGCCAATTAATAAGTAAAAGATATATTTCATTTTTAATCCACCATACGAAATATATGTTCTTGCATTGGCTAAATGTAATGAATGAATAATTAAATTAACTAATAATTTACTTGCAATGACTTCTGATTTCTTGGAACATTTATTTTCTTGGTATTAATCTTTAATAATCATTGATAATAACAATTCCCACTATAAAAACAAAACTAACCCCTATATCCTTAAAATCACCGACTTTACGTTTACGAGAAACTTTTCAAGCCCAACGTCTAGTTTTACGATGTACGTGCGTTACAACCGAAGGGTTAGCTTACAGATGTATTCCAGTCGCTCGCGTAGCAATTTTTATGGAACCCTGGGCCCCACCACGTAGATTAAAGAGTAACACATTTTCCAGCAATCCAATTTGTTTTCATATTTTGCTTTTCTTAATACCGCGCATATTTTGGCGAAACATCTTTGACAAATGTTTATAGAATATAGCCAATTAAAATTTTGATGGACCAAACATAGCTATATTTAAATGGTGGTTTAAGGTTTTGAAGGTTGACATTGAAATTCATTATCGTGATGCATTGAATAGACACTTTGGTGACACTTGTCAATTCAGGAACATTTTGTAGAAAGGAAATTTGGTATGGCGTGCGGCTTCCATGTTTTATTTGTTCGTAGACGTGTTTACATCTCTCTCTGACGCGATTCTACGTACTTTTATAAACCGCCACCAATGGCGCTGGTCGTCACTAAACATAAAAATGCTCATGGTTTGCTTGACAATCTGTATCTCATTTTTCATAAAATTTCATTCAATATCAATTCATTTCTCATTTTAAATAAAAGTATTCATTGCGGTAGCACATTGTATATTTTAACGTTTTGGGGGTTTGACTATAGATTAATAGCTCGTCTTTTTAAGAATAAAACAATCACATTCCCTTATAATATGACAAGTACTTACAGTTGATTGGGATAGGTCACGGTCACAGTCGCCTGATCTCGCGTCTCCAATTGAAACTTATGGCTATCCATAGTAGCGGTCGTAAGTCCGCTGTAAGTACTATCCCAATTAGGCCATAACCTCAGAATGTTTGACACCTACTCGTCGTAAAACGTTCGGTGTAAAACTTCAGCACTCGTTCCTCAAAATTCCAGGTGTTCTGATATAAAAATAACTATTGTAACTTTTGAAATATACATAATACGTATTTATATATTCGAAAACTATGAATAAATTAATAAAAAAGAAATCATTGTAAAGAGTAATATTTTGAACATTATTCGTTATGTTGTTTTATTTTATGTAATGTTGGTTTTGCTTTATTGCGAAAATAGTCATTCCTTTTCAGCAAAAAGGACGGAAAGAATGATTACCTCCGTAGTTTATTCCATTCTTGTATAAATTTATTGCGAGAGTTAATATGGAACCATACACTGAAAATGGCCCAATTCGCGGCTGCGTCTCATCGCTGAAATAATTGCTCACTAATTTGTCGAGGAACAAGACAGTCTACCGGCGAGTCAACAGGAAATTGTTTTCATCCTAAACTTAAAATTATAATAGCAGCTCAGCTACAACTGAAGTTTGAGAAACACTGGACCTATCTAGACAAAACTGTCAGTTTACGACTGCAACTTTGATCACTTTCTTTCTAACAATTTTTCCACTGGTGTCCAATTTCATAGAACAATGTCAGTCAGTGTTACACGAATGAAAATAATAATTTGTGACGTTGTTAGTTTAGTATGTCCCTTTGATCTTTGTTACTTTATTGTTTGAGTATGTTCCGTAGCCTACTTAATATGTCAATACTTTGCATTTGCAGCTGGAGTATCATTTGATCCAGCATTTTGGCAGTATTATTATTTACGATGCAAGTACCTTAAATTACTTATGATGTCCTTTAAATTTTATAGGTCTTCTATAAATAAAATTTAATCAAACGCGTTGTTTTTACTCTTTAGTCTTATTTGACGTCTTATTTTATTACGTTTAACCCAAGAACTCACTTAAAAGTTAAATGCAAAAAGAAAAAGTTGGTAACCAACTCCTTGCAATTTAAATGAGTTTATGAAAAACTGGGCCGAGTTTTTAATGACATACTGTCCAGTTCAAAGATAACTTTCAATTTGTATAAGAATGCTCTTAAAGTTTGCGAATTTTTTCTTGGATGAGTAATTCAAACTTGTTCGCAGCATAAATTTTAATGACTCTAGTATTGAATAATGGTAGGATGAAGAAACCAGGGCATAATTATGCCGTGTGGTGGCGGCAGTAAGAATACATTTGTCACCATCCCAGCTTCTCCTGCGGGTGTCGTAAGAGTCGACTAAGGGATTGAAATGTCACTGACCACTATAAAAGATTGATGATGGGCAGCAACGTCATCATAGTGGACACATTACTGCGATCGCCAATCCGCTTGCATAGCGTCGTGATTATGGGCATTTACCTCCTAATGCGTTTATACGCATAGTTAATAGGAGAGGCCTACGTCCAGTCACTACTGGACGTAGTCCACTGACTATCATAGGCTGATGATGATGAATTATGTCTGCGTTACTAAAATGCCAACGTGGTCCCATCAATCCCGTAGAACCCTCACTAACGGCAATGCCGGTGACGCCGCAGGTATGAATAAGTTTTCAAATATTATTTTGAGATTTCTAATTTTTTTTTTTTTACTTTGCATGAGATGCCCAGGATCGCGCAAATTGGAAGAAATGTAGCAGGAAAGCGGACCCTCTCCCGCGACCCGACTCCACTTTCCGCAATAACGCTAAGTAGACGAAGAAGAAGAAGTTTGCATGAGAGACACTTCCAAAATGGTAAAATCCGCATCTTCTAATAAGTATGTTTTTAGGGTTATGTGTAAGGTGCACATCTAGTTTAATGTGAAACGGAACGTAACTTAGTAAGAAAGAGATAGATTGTTTGCAAGGAAATGAGAGGAAAAGGGATGGAAGAATGATTGAGTGAAAGAGATTAACATAGGATAAAGGTACTATATTAGAAAGAGATAAAATAAAAGCATTATGGCCGAAAACGTTGTTTCCTTTCTTACATGTCGCGCGGACAAAATCGGATTCTTAATCTAAATCAAGAGTTATTTTCAGTAAAAGTCACCATTTTCCATATAATTTCGAATATACGAATCATATTCATCATAATCTTTAAGAAATACGTTATATTTCTATTAAATTTAGAAACATCGGTCATAATCACAGCATGGACAGCACAAGCGAGGAGGATCTCCAAAGTTACACGGTTCAACAACTTAAGGCCGAACTTAGGTCACGATATTTGCCAACAACAGGTAACAAGGATCAGTTGGTGGTAAGGTTGCATCAAGATAACGTGTTGAAGGAGGAACATGGAATATTGGACGAGTACAAAATGGAGCGGACTAAAAGGCTTTCACAGGAGGTTGAACTAAGAAATCTTCAAATGCAGCTAGATCAGCTGAAACAGGACAAACAGGATGATGGTATCAAAAGTACTGCAGGTACGTTAGCATCAGACAATACCTTGTTGCAAATATTGCATACTCAGTCTATGATTTTGCAGCAAATCACAAGTCCAACTCAACAAACCTTGCAGGTATATTCAACAACGGACACAAGTCAGGCGATTCCGTTATTCGGTGGTAATAGGTCGGAAAACTCGACTGATTGGATACGACAAGTTGAGAGAATAGCACAATTAGCAAACTGGTCAGATAATTTAACATTAGTTAATGCTGCTATGAGGCTTAGGGGTCCTGCAAGTGATTGGCATAAGGCTATTGGTAAAAATTTGCTTCATTGGCAAGAATGGAAGGCAAAGCTATGTGAACGTTTTTCTCTGAAGATGTCATTTGCTGAATTTATTACATTTCAGGCTAAAAGAACACTGCGCAGCACTGAAACCATAATGGAATATATTTACAACAAAAATGCTCTGTTTACTAAATCACCTTGTACTATTCCAGAGGCAGATAAAGTGTCATTGATTTTGGAAGGTATATGGGACAGTCGTTGGTCCATTCCATTGGCGTCGCACTGTTGCAAGGATGTGGAAGGATTGCTACTACATGCTGCTGCCTTGGATAATATCAGGAAAGTGATGGCAAAGGAAAAGTTTAATCGAAGTGAAGCCGTAAGTAATTACAATAATTATATTCCTGCTGAAAATCAAAGACATAATAAATTTATTCCAAAATTTAACCCACAAGTGGACCGTAAAGAGGATCAATTTTGTTATAGATGTCGAACTAAAGGCCATGTGTCATATGATTGTAAGGTGCCACCTAAAGTCAATCCAAATCAAGAAAATTCTAATAATAAACCTAATACTGCAAAGTTTGAACCAAAGAACAATAAGCCCCAACCTTCAACAAGCACTAGTCGAAATTTTAACAATACAAACCAAATTAACTGTGTTCAAGAGGAAGGCCCCAATGTAACGCTAATACCAGTAACTGTTAATGGATGTTTAAAATTGAATGCTTTGCCAGATTCAGGATCAATCATTACAATTGTGGATAAGGAAATATTACCTAAAGAAACAGAAGTGTACCAATGGACTAAAGGAAGTTACAAGGTGGCAGGAAGTTTGTTAACTCCTATAGGATGGATATCTGCTCGAATTGAGGTAGGAAACATTGATTATTTTATGCCACAAATTGCTATTTGTCAAAGCTTACCCGTGCCCATGATTCTTGGTAAAGACTGGCAATTTGCTGTATATGCCCGCATCATTCATGAACCTGATGGTAAAGTGTGCATAATAACCCCAACTCATACTGAATGTTTTCCAGCTTTCACCAAACAAGAAGCTACCATTGCATGTTGTGTGTCTGAAAATAAGTGTGTGCCTCAGTTACTGACCAGTCATAAACAGAAAGTGTCAGTATTAGTATCAGAATATGAAGATATATTCAAGAAAGATGAAAATGACATAGGCAAATTTCCAGATTTTGAGCTTGAGATAAAACTTACTAGTGAAAAGCCTGTTAGTTGTAAGCCTTACAGATTACCAGAACCAGAACGACGTTTCTTGAAGGAAACTGTAGAAAAGTGGTTACAGCAGAATATATGCAGATTGTCAAGTTCACCATATGCCGCACCAATGTTTGTAGTGGCACAGCCATTTCATGACACTACTCCATACAGGCCAGTAGTAGATTATTCTAAAACAATAAATCCCATCACTATTTTAGACACACAACCAATTGAAAGAATGGAAGACATTATTACTACCATTTCACAATTTATATATAAATTCAAGTTGGATATATATCATGCATATCACAACATATGCATACGAGAAGAAGATATATTTAAAACAGCTGTGGTGACCCAAGATTACCATGTGGAGTTTTTAAGAGTAATGTTTGGTCTTGTTGGGGGACCCTCAATAATGTCTAAGGTCATAAAATCAACTTATGGAAATCTGTATGAAAATGGGGTCAGAGCTTATTTTGATGACATTACAGGCGGTGCAAATACAATTGAAGAATTTATTAAAATATTAAGAAAAGTATTTCAATTGACAAGAGAAAAAAATCTGAAGCTTAACAAGGACAAATGTATTTTTATAGACACTGAAATACCATTATTTGGAAAAATAGTTGGCCATTTACAAGAAAAACCTGACCCAAAAAGGACAGCTGCAGTTGAACAGTATCAAACATTATCATCTGTAAAGGAAATACAGTCATTCTTGGGTTTTGCCGGCACATTCCGTCGTTTTATTAAGAATTATGCTACAATAGCACAACCGCTGAATAATGTCTTGAAAAAAAAGAAATCACAAACTATTGAGGAAAAACAAAAGTGTAAAAATAAAAAGATAAAACTCAATGAGGAGCAACAAAACGCTTTTTTGAAATTAAAAAAATTAGTTGTCACAGCCCCAATTTTAACAAATTTTCAACAAAATGCAGAAACCATAGTCGAAACAGACAGTAGTTATCAAGGAATTGGTGCATGTTTGTTACAGATACAACAGGGTGAAAGGAAAGTAGTAGAGTATGCCAGTAGAAGTTTAACTGATGCAGAAACCAGGTATCACATTAATGAGTTAGAGGTGACAGCCGTGCACTTTCACACCTGTACATAGACCTGGAAAACAAAATGTCATAGCAAATCACTTGTCCAGATACCCCCTTAACGAAGTTTGTCTAACGATTGTTTCCAGTAACATTGAAAAACTGAAATTAGCACAAAATAAAGATGCATTCATTCAACAAATTAAAGTGAAATTAGCTAAGGAGAAAACAACTCAACATTTGAAGCAAATAAATGAGTCATTTAAATTGTCTGAGGGCATATTACTACATGTAAACAATGAAGAATATTTAAATCAAGAAAAAATAGTGGTACCACAGTCTTTAAGATCATCAATTTTGAAACTGGCACATGATGATAATGGACACTTAGATTTCAGCACAACTCTAAGTAAAATCAAGAGTAAATATTGGTGGAAGTCACTTCGGCAAGACGTTAAGGCCTATACAGCAGCATGTATAACATGTGCAAGGACTAATCGACGCACTAAATTGGCATTTGGAAAGTTAGGTGAGCGTCCAATACCAAACACGCCTATGCAGGTAATTTCATCAGATCACATAGTAGCCTTACCTCCGACAGCATCGGGCAACACCTATATATTTGTTCACATAGATCATGCAACAAGATACATACTTGCCAAACCAACTTGTACTCTTTCAGCGCAAAGTATAATACAAACAGTTGAAGAGGACCTAATATATGTATACGGACCTCCTTTGACATATATATCAGACAATGCACCATGTTTCACTAGCCAGTTAACACAGAGAATGTTTTCAAAGTATGGTATTGAACATATGCCAACCACTCCCTACACAGCCCAAAGCAACGGATTAGTTGAAAGAGCGAACGCTGTACTTATATCAACTCTGACCAAGTTTGCATTAAATAATGAAGAAGATTGGGATAAACTGTTACCAAAGGCTGTTTTGGCAATTAATATATCAAAACAAAAAACCACTGGATACTCACCATTTTATTTAATGCATGGGTATCATCCTCGAATACCCCCAAATGAAATCCATATAGGAACCTTAATCGAAGACACAGATAGACGTCACCAATTGGACATATTAACAGAAGCCAGAAAAATAGCATCACAAAGAATAGAAAATATTCATACATATAACAAGAAGAAATATGATTTGAGAAGACTAGACCATGACTTCCAAGAAGGCAGCCATGTTGTATATGAATGGTATAAACCGACTGACACTAAGCTCACTCCAAGGTTTAAAGGCCCATTTAAAATACTGAAGAAAATTGGCTCTGTATGCTATGAAATTCAAGACTTAAACAAGCCAAGTACCAAGAAAATAGTCCACGCTCAATTTTTGAAACCTCTGTCAGCACCACCTAACCTTGATTTCATTTCAGACATTTCCGCAATTGATGACTACATACATTCTGATGACACCCCTTACCAAGACCTGACTGACAATAGCAGCCTCAAGGATGACATCTCAGATGTTGACAGCCCTGATGAGGACCATACCAGTGCAGCACAGAACGTCCACCACACCCATCAACAAGAGGACTCCTTGGCAGACAACCAATCCAGCAACAGGCGTCCATTTGTAACGTCTAGAGGTCGGCATACAAATCTTCCAGCAAAGTATTAAGTATTTGTAAAGACAAAAAAAAATAACATACTGTAGTAATATAAATCCAATTTTTATTGTGGTCATTATACTTTACAAGTAGCTATTTTAGTTATAGCAAATATTATGTAACTTTAAGTACAAATAGGTAGCATGCAACAGCATTTAAAAAATGGTATACTAGTATATAAGATTTATTTAAAATAACAGTACCATTTAACAAATAAGGTGCAACCGTGTAATTTTAAAAAAGTACCTTATACAAGAAATAAGTATACTTATTATTTTATTGATAAAGTTTCCATATCAAAGCTTCTAAAATAAAGTTTAGCTGATAATAACTTGAGTCAGTCAATAATTGTACACCTAATTAATTTCACATTTATCAAACTCTGTCAAAATTAGTTGCAGGCATTCATTATTTCACTTAGTATACTGTGTTTAAGTCTGATAAAAAATTGCCATATCTTATTTTAGTTAATATATCTGTAGGACAGAGTATATAGGTATAAAAGATAAAGAACCAAATAGTAGTGACTATTTAACATGTAATTATGTAATTGTAACTTGGCAAATGCATCTTTATAGGTGTAAGCTGTAGAGATCTTTGTAAATGAGACTTAATAAAACTTAATAACTTTTTTTCTTACTTTGCAGCATTAAGTATCATAATCATAATATGTATTAGGAACAGGACACCTATAAAGTAGCACTTGCTAAAATATTAGATAAGCATAGGATAGGTACTTAAGTCAAGTGATTGTTAAATAATCAAAAGTTTAACCTTTTAACTTTTTTAATTCAGTTAGCTACCTATCTTCTCTTTATATAAACTGGTTCAA
>JALPQI010013731.1:0-38488 GCA_025490895.1 Thaumatotibia leucotreta | reverse complement strand
ATGAAAACAGTCATCCGCAGACCACGAAACCTGTAGTGTTCGAAACGTCGGAAAGAGGTTTAAAATTAGTAAATATACGCGAATTTATCCTTTTTCATGTTTTTATTTCAAAACTAATTTACTTTCAATATTGAATGTACTGAGAAGATGCGGGTACAATACTTTCTTACCAAGAAATCGCGGCCGCAGAAATCGCGGTGGCGATGAGCACAGATTTTATTCCACAAATCAACCATTAAATTAAAGACTCGAATCACTTTGAATATGTATACCTACTAATATAATTACATAACAAACATATTCTATCTTTCTTATTATTATTATAACTAAATTGACATCCTATCGCTTTGACTTCTAGCCGTCACATGTGTTTTCAAATGACGTATTTTGTTGCCAGAGTACAGAAAATAAACTCCATTACACCAAATCGTATCCGTAAACTTTTTTCATTTTTAATCGTTTTTGCGAATGTAACTTATACGTGTTCGGTAGTATTGAGTTTTATTTTGAATCAGTTGTTATAGTTTTCTTGTGTTCCGTCATAAAAATAACAAGAAACTTAAATAAACGATGGGGTTCGAAAGAATTTCTTCGTTCTGATTTTCCCTACTTATTTAAAGACACTTTGAGTACTGGCATCCCTTGACGTGATGTATATGATTTTATGTCATTTTCAATGTCAAAAAGAGCTGTCAACGGAGCGATTTGGCGTGCGTCCAACCTCGAGGAGGCGCTCGCGCCATCTGAGTCAAAAGAGAATTTTGACTCGTGTCGCCATTTGTATGGAGAATATACGTAATTTTAAATTAAGGATTAAATTTCTCCGTTGTCTTTATGAGGAAAAATATGAATATGCCCTGATGCACTAATTCAGTTATCTGGCTTTTAAATTAACATGAATATTATAAGCCCGTAAAAGAAAAATATGCATTGCGTCGTGTTCGAAAAATATGCAATTTTTTCAATTTTCGGTACATTTAGAGCCAATTTCTAGGAAATCCATGTAAATATAAAATATAATATCAATTGGAGCCTCTGCACCGGTTCTTTCTGAATAAGCTCATGTAAGAAATGTGTTTGTAGAGTTATATTTACTTAACAAATTCTTTGTTCGAAAATAAGTCTAAAACGACAAAATCGGGAATCCGACCCTTAAATAATGAAATCATAGAAAGAGTCTCAAATGTCAAGGATTTGGGTATACATTTAGATAGCAAATTAATGTTTTGTAACCATGTGGATAACATAAGTTACAGGGCTTTTCGACTTTTGGGATTCATTTTGAGAACCACTAGAGAATTTAAGGAAGCTGATACTTTACAGATACTGTTTAATCATTTAGTCCGGCCAATTCTCGAGTATGGTTCAACCGCATGGAATCCAAGTTACAAATGTTACATTGACTGCATAGAAAGGATCCAAAATAAACTTATAAAGCATCTAAATTATAGAGCATCTAAATCGAATCCACTGCAAAATAGTAAGCACTTGGTTTCGCTCGAATCCCGACGCACATTAAAGGATCAAACTTTTCTGTATAAGATTTTAAATAATTACATTGACTCGCCTTATTTAGTAAGCAAAATTTATTTTAAAACTCCCCGTTTGAACACTCGACACAACAGGCTATTGTACATTCCCTTTACGCGAAAGAATTATAAATCTAATTCATTCGTAAATAAAACGTGCAGGTGTAATAATACTCTTTTCTCCCATATTGATATGTTTAACGTTCCATTAGTTACATTTAAGCGCGAGGTACTTAAAACCTTGAATGGTGAAGTAACTCAGGAAGATTAATTATACTTACCCTTAATCTATATTGTACTTTTTAGTTTTACGCACATTGCCAACAAATGTCTGTTTTTCTTTTTGTGTTAAGTTGAATTTGTTTGTTACTCCGCATTTTTTAATCATGTATGCGTGTTAAAATCTAGTGGCAACTTCATAGATTTATGTATTAATCAGCGTGATTATGTTTAAGAATAATTGTATCGTTTGTGCCCGAATAAACATTAAAACATAAAACGTTAAAATAATTTAAGAGAATATTTTTTAGGATAATTGCATTTTAAATTTAGCATATTTCTTAGTTATTGAAGACTTCTAATTTTGATATAAAAAAAACTCGCGACATGTGCGTGGCAAAAGTAGACTTTATTGTATAAATTCAATCTTTAGGGAGGAATCAGGGGCATATTTGCATTTAAAAAAATAACGCTCCCATGTCCTCTTAAAAAAGTTATTAAAACTAGGATCTCTTTTTGAATCTTTTTCTATTAGTTTTTGAAAGCACACAGAACTCACCTATTAAGACGGATCACTTTCTTGCTAATTCCATCAATGTAACTTAAAAAATATTCTCTCTTTCCATGTAATCTGACTGTTTTCTTCGACTATTCCGACGACGTGGATTTATTTTTCCCGTTGGTTCGTCTATCGGACTATAAGGGATCGCAATTCCTCACTTCCCCATCCCAACAACTACCAAAATATACAACTAGATGCCCGTTGTAACGTGTGGTAGGTACTCTAGTAGAAAATTAAAATATTACTCCTTGTGGCCACGTAGTTCGACAGCTTTTTCCGACCAGGACGACGTGGATTTATTTCTTATTGGTTCGTCTATCGGTCTGTAAGGAATCGCAATGACACCTCTAGCTACTCCCAAATATACAACTAGATGCACGTTGTAACGATTCTAGACTGTGGTACTCTAGCAGAAAACTAAAGCGCACATTCGGTATTATAAATAATATATTACACGTGAGTTCGTGTTGATGCGTATATCACAAATATTACGTGTTTTATTTCACTTTTACATTACGATTCTTATATAAGGCGACATTTGCTGTACCTACAGATTTATTGTCTTGGAACAATAATTATTGTTTGAAGACAATACATTCTTGTCTAGTCTTAGTATGCAACGAGATGCACATCGCACATGCTGAACGAAAAGTTCGAAAAAATATAAAAATACAGATAAATCTGTAATTCGATAGGAGTGAGGGATGGTCGTGTGTTCAAGCCTCCTTGGCACTCAATTGTCTTAATAAATCGAAAAAAAAAACAAAAAAGGGGACCAAAGACCATGCCCAGTATACCTATTGGTCCACAGAACTATATCAATATATCAACATTTCTATGTATTGAACGTTCTCGAATTAAGGGTTTAGCTGATGAAAATGATCTTATGTTATTGCCACACTTCAACCCCATTTTCGATGGCGCTTAATACATTATGTTCGTAAGTATATATACAAATACAATACCGCGAGACGTAAGCGCCATCGAAAATGTGGTCCCTTTGGCAGCGTTTTGAACTTCTTCGGTTCCAGAACGATAATGACAGTTTTCCTATACATTATTTTCCATGTAGAAAAAACTTTTGTTTTATTTCCTCTTTCCCAATTTTTACATTTGGACATTGTAATCAAATTCCTACGTGAGAAGAAGTGTATTTTTAACCATGTCTTTGTCTTAGCTTTATTACGAAGTTAAACAGAATAATCAATATAATCATTGAATCACTTTTGGCAATCAGATCACGACACTCATAAATTGTCGTTTAACGTTTTCCTTCAAATAAACCAATGATTAATACCCCGTAACAAAACGAATTATCAGTGGTTAAATGCACAAAATGAATCATTGAACCAAACAGTACCTATATAATCGTTTTTCATATATACGGTGTGTAAATTGAATACGGGCGATAAATAGCACAGGATTAGTGTGACAATATGTCGCCACAAGATAGACTATTCATCCCTCTTTTATTCATTGTTATAGTTAGTAAAAGATTGAAAATCTACCTCGCGGCGACGTACTGACATACCAATCATGTGCTAAGCATACTCGTATATAGTTATAGTTGGAAATTTCTAAGAATTAACTTTTGACAGTTATAGATTAAACCTTATTAATATGAGGGTAATGCTAACCGTTTTTCTGGTAGTCTTAACGTCATATATATAAGGCTCATTTTTAATATGTCAAAAGTTAATTATTAGAAAATTCCAACTATACAGACTTAGCTGATTAATCATTTAGTGTTAAAATAGGTTTATAAGTAACTCTTAATAATGACCCCATTGTATTTTATTAAAGAGATTTGGATCATTATAGCTCTTAATATTATATTGGTAGTTATGACATTCGCTTTTGAAATTATACCTGTCAACAAACTCTTAAGGTCAATTGTGTTGCATTACATTAAATTGAATAAATTATGCGTACCTATATTTTTTACTGTTGTTCTAAGTAAATAGTCCATTTCATAGATACTAACTATACGCTACGATTTGCTCGTATTCGATTTACACGCTGTATACTTGTATAGCGATTATAAGTGATGTATCACAAATAGGTACTTTACTTAAAAAGCCTTTTTAACGACCACAGAGGTATATTTAATTACGCACATTGCTTTACCGGTGCTATGACTATACCACAACGTCTTTATAACGTTGAAACTGTTACAAATTTCCTATTACATTAATATTGTACTGTCCACGTCTATTCTTGTATCATATTTGTGAATCACTTTACCACATGATGCACTTTTTATAGGCATGTATTTTATTGAGTCAAAACTGGTGATCAAAGAATAAAACTAAGAATGAAACTTATCAGTGTCTTTCGAACTTAACCCTTCGTCTTTTTGATAGAGGTGGATTTAGACCAAACGATAATTCGCTCATTCTATCCCCCTCTCTACGAAATCAACGAATTTCGACAAATCACGTTTTGTGTAACGAACGAATTTCGTAGAATGGGGGATAGAATGAGCGAATGCTCGTTTGATCTAAATGTACCTTAAGGATCCATACAATGAACTCAAATCAATATATAATTTGAATTCAAAATCCTTTGTATTGATCCTTAGCAAACACAGAGGATATAATTTTAAAACCGTTGCCACTATCATTCGCCTTATTTGCATACCTGGGATAACTGGGGGCAAGTTATAGGGATTTGATATCGATTAAAAAGATGTCGATATAATTATAATAAAAGATGTGCTTATTGAACATTCTCGATTACAGTACAGAGGTTTAATGTCATAATTATCTGATATCGGGCCTCTTCAGATAGTAAAAACTAGTATGCAAATGTAATTTTAATCAAAATGACAATTTAAATATGGATATTTTAATATTAATTGTATATTTTGACGTACCTACCCTTTTAAAGTTACTTTCTATTTTAATTGAAGAGTAAGTACCTAATATTTATTTATGCCGAATAACATTTTGTTGTTGTCATTCACAGTAACATCGACATATTTTTAGTCGATAAAATATTGTGCTACATCACTTTCGTATAAATGCCCCGAGTTATCCCAGGTATGCAGTTATTTGTGAAAAGTTTTTAAACTTAAAATTTTATAATTTATGTTGGATGTCATATACGAAAAAAAAAGAACCAAGATCACCAACATCCGAGGTGGGAATCGAACCCACGTGCTCAGCTTTCGCGGCTGATGCCTGCACCGCTCGACCGATCACCAATCACGTTGATGATCTTGGTCGTTTTTTCTTTGGTATGCAATATTTATAATTTATAATGTATACACCGTGAAATTTTAGTGGTTGTTTTCCCGCGGCAGGGCGATTTTTTTGCTCATAATGAACAACTTTTACTATGGAGCCAACCGTCGGAAATCGAAAAAAAATCAGCTGTTCCATACTAATGGTCGACTTATCATTCCCAGAAATGAACAGCTGATTTTTTTTCGATTTCCGACGGTTGGCCCCAATCGGAAAACAACCACTAAAATTTCAGGTATTAAGTATTGTGACTACTGGGGATAAAATAAAAGCACATATCAAAATATTTAGTTAACAAATAATTTGATGTGTTTTCACAATAAGTTTAAATTTGAAAAAGTTTTATAACAAACATATAAGTCGGTACATCTTAGCTTGCTCTTTTAATGACGCTGCAACCCGGTAAATCCAACACATGTGGTCACAGTGATCCTAGGTGACGTAGGTAATGTGACGTAGCACGTTCTTGCCACTTTGTGACTTAAATCTCTGACATAGATGGGACTATGCCCTAGAATACCTACTGTAACATCACAGGTCTGTGTATGTCGTTAAATTTTGTCAAATAGTATCTTTTTTTTTATGTGACGAAGGTAGACAACTGAGCCCTCAGCCCACCTGATGGAAAGCAGGATCTGAGACCCATGGACATAGTGATCGCAAAATCGCCTATGCGCTGCCTACCCTGAGGACTTAGATGGATTGCCTCTATCTATGCCAGTAATTACACCGGCTATCTTACCCCCAGACCGAAACACAGCAGTGCAAACACTGCTATTTAGCGACAGGTTTTTAACGGGTAAGACGGTGGTAGCTGCATGAGGTCCTACCGCCAGCAAAAAGTCGGTACATCTTAGCTTGCTCTTTTAATGACGCTGCAATCAGGTAAATCCTACAGATGAGGTCACAGTGGTCCTAGGTGACGTAGCTATTGTGACGTAGCACGTTCTTGCCACTTGGTGACTTAAATCTCTGACATAGGTGGTACCATGTATTAAAATACATACTATTAGATCACGGATCCGGGTATGTCCTTATATTACCTACGTCAAATAGTGAGGTAGGGTGGGATCAGTGGTGGACTCTCTTAGCAGACGGCCACCTATGAATGGACTCTTTAATCTTAGCCTATATTGTATGCCATTTTATCCGCAACTCGACATCAAACATGCCTATTTTGCATGGTCCAAACGCTGGCCCAGTACTTGTTGGGGACTTCACATACACCCTTGAATTTCTTCGCAGGTGTATGCAGGTTTCCTCACGATGTTTTCCTTCACCGTAAACTTACAACACCCACGTCGTTACGCTGAGTAAGTCAATTGGCGCAGTAAAAACGCTGCTGAACTATGAGAACGCTGCTGGGCAGCAGCGTTCTCATAGTTCAGCAGCGTTTTTACTAATCTTAATCTTTTTTTAATAAATCTTCAAAAAATTAATGGCCAGTGACATTATTAACTACAATTCCTTACTCGATTCTTACAACACCCACGGTAGAGTTGGGGTGGTGACAAATGTATTCTTACATGATAATTTTTTTTACAGTGTCCCATCTGTCTCATCAATCATGAAGTGTGGCATCTTTCAACGTGAAGTATTTTTGATGCTCCTTTGTTTTATCCAAAAGTCCTTATACTCGTAAATTACGATGAAATAAATGTACGTCTATTCCGTTGCTATCTGCGACCATAGCATGGACGTCTAACGCCAGTTCAAAAATGCCCCCAAAACCAATTGTTCAATTGTGCCAAGGTGGGCAGGACATAGCGCTTTACTTTACACCACGCATATTTTGGCGCAACATCTTTGACAAACGTTTATAGAATACAGCAATCGATAATATCAAATATAATCAAAACTTTGATGGACCAATTAGCTATTTTTAAATGGCAGTTTAAATTTTTATACATGACATTGAAATTCATTACCATGATGCATTGTAGAGGGGGTGACACTTGTCAACTAAAATTCAGGACCGTTTTAGAAAGGCACTTTAGTATGGCGTGCGCCTTCCATGTTTTAGGCACTGGTCTCACCGCGAGCTACTAAGCTATGAACTATCGGCTATAAGCACGAACAAAAGATACGCACTCCCGTGTAAATAAAAGAGACACGGCGATACTCGCCCAGCTATCAGCTATCACCGCCGGGCGAGTATCGCCGTGTCTCTTTTATTTACATGCGAGTGCGTATCTTTTGTTCGTGTTTATAGCTGATAGTTCATAGCTTAGTAGCTTGCGGTGAGACCAGTGCCTTATTTGTTTGTAAGTCGCTATACTTCAACTTCAACAGTTCATAGAAATGTCGCCTTTTTGTCATTGGAAATACGGGTGTTTTTCTATCAAGTAATAATCAGATACGAGGTTCAGTAGGTAATTATAGCGGCGATTTGGAAAACGTCCAGAATCCAGATGATAAACACTTGTGAATGTTTTATTAGGTCTCAACAAAGGAGTGACCTGAATGTAAGAGTTTTCCTTGTTTGTATAATTAACACTTTGTGTAAGTACCTACTCAATTTCGGAGAAAAATAAATTCTTATAAATAGTTAAAGTGTATCAATATGAACTCAAAATGGACCCCCTAAAGATTGGGGTGAATAAAAAATCACTATTCTCTGTTTGGTTTGGTGTTTAAAAAAAAGCTAAACAATCTTGCAGTATCTTTTTATTGAAAACTACGAGTAAAAAATGAGTTTTAGCAAATATACATAATATAACAAGGAAATACAGTGATTTACATTGTTTTTGATTCATTAAGTAGGTACCTAGTTTGGATTTTTGTATGCATTTTCCAATAAAATGATACTGCAAGATTGTTTACCTTTTTTTAAACACCAAACCAAACAGAGTATAGTATTATGAGTTTTGGAACTGGCCTTTGAGATCTTTTTTCTCAGATTCTTTGTAAGTATGGGACATTACCCATTGGTTTTGGTCGTTTCGTTTGAAATAACAGCGAAAAACACTATCGTTTTGTTTTTGTATTTTGGCAGTCTTTTATAGAATTACTGGGAATCACCGCTGTAGAATGAAAAATATATTTTGCATAATAATGAAACAATGTAATTGTTATGACTAAGAATAATATTATTCCGTAGTTTTTGAAGTTTTTTTTGTGTTTTATTTAACTTCTTTTGGATTACAATGCTACCACAATGTGTTCTAATATTACCACACCTTTTGCCTGGCAATCAAAAAATACGAATAGACTTGACGAAATAACCTCTACCTAAAAAAACAATTGAAATAAATAATTTAAACAAATTGTTGTTATGATAAAAAGTACTGGAAATGTTAAAAAGTATTCAAATCGGCCTAAAAAAAAGTTTTTTTTTTCTGGTGGAATTGACATTAGGTCTCATAATATTTTTTGTTTATTTTGATGTCTAGAATGTATAGTTAAAATATTTCGCAATGCTCGCGTAACACCGTGTATAAATAATACAATGATCATTTTCTCAAAAATTATTCGGGTCGATTAAAAAAAATTGTACATTGTATAACTAGGCCTTAATAAAAACAAAAATCACGATCGTTTCAATTGTGTTACGAAAGTTAGTCATACAAACTATATGGTATACTCCGTCCAACAACCTTCGGCAGTAGTGCATAAAAGAGGGCTAAAAGAGTACAGTTTCTTATTGTTGTTCGCTCACAAAAAAATTGAATTTATCGCTCTATCAGTGGCAAGAGTTGTTACATAAAATTTAACTTCTTAATACAAAAAAATGGAGCGCAGTATTCTAGGTGTCAGGAGGACCGATCGCATTCGGAACACCATGCGCTCAAAAACCCGCATTGCTGACGTTGGTAAGAAAAATGCTAGGCTCTATGGGGCCTGGGCTGGCCACGTCTGCCGCATGCATCCGGATAGGTGGGCTAGCGTAGCCACCAAGTGGATGCCACAAAAAAGGCGTGGACGAGGCAGACCCAAACGGAGATGGAGGGACGACCTGGATGCCTTTCTTAACAACTGGCCGGAGGAAGCACACACTCGGGAGTCATGGAGTTTGAGGGGAGAGGCCTTTGCCCAGCAGTGGGACACAAATATAGGCTGAATAAAAAAAATACAAAAACATTATGACATTAAATTTTGTTGTCATAAAATTATGTTCATTTTTTTGCAATCGATCCATTTAGTTAATTTGTAAATATCATATTATTTTCTGCATAATTTCTGTATGGAAATGACTACGACACATGCAGATGGACAGACTGACATGACGACACTTTATACGGTTCCGGTTTTGCCATTTCATCATCTCACAATAGTATGAGAGAATCTGTCAAAGTCTAGCAACTAATGTCACGGGTATATGTCACTGCGCATTCAGTGTTTAGTAAGACATCTGTGACAATAAAATCCCTTACAACTTCCTTACGTTATCAGCAGGGAGCGTATATTTCCTGCTGGTTTCGTCATAATGACGTACTCATATAAACGCACACGATGTTTCAAAAAACGTAGTGACACGACTTGCTAATCGTAAACGTAGTGACTTTTATTTTATGTTTAATTCTAGGCCACAACAACTTGACCATTCTATATAATAAATTAAAATTTACTGGATAATTAGCCATGTTTATGATTTAGACATTAATTGTTTTGGTTAAGATTTACAGGAACAAGGAAGTATAGAACAGAATAATATATGTTAACGTTTGTCCAATTTATTAATTAAATTAAGAAACAGTTTAATTCAGAAACACGAACAAATCTGCCTTAATTTTATTTTTATTTTATTTATTTGGTTCACCAACAATTATTTACACTATTAATATCAATAGTTACATTTTGATTAGCTTAAACATTTCTTAGTGTAATAATCACTTATAGGTAAACACAGAATGCATTATAATAAATTTTCTAAATAGGGTATTATGTGTTCTTAACTTACAGATTTAGTTTGACTTGTACTCACCAGTTCTTCACTGATTTAAAAAATTACACGAGGGTTGTTTATCTTACTAGGCTTTTAGTAACACCTTTCTTTTTTTTTAATCATTATATCTTCAGTATAAAAAGCCATAAACTTTTTATATGGATATCATAACTAAAAATACATTTTTATTTCTGTTAATAAACAATATTATATTCCGAGCTCGCGGACTTAAAATAAAAATCGATAAAATTGTTCACATAAGAACATTCAATTGCAACTAACTTGAATCTAAACTTACATGCAATAGGCACTATTTTGCAGCGAACTATTACTCCAGTCACCTTTTATTGAGTGAAAACTCACAAGAAACTGAAGCTTCAATAAGCGGGTGCTTAATTTATAAGAAAGCTAGTCATATATAATTGTGATAACTGATAATACGCGCGAAAATGTTCAATGCGAATTACGTTATCAGTAAGTAGGTACCAAATACTCGTAATTTCTCAACTTGCGGGTAAAACCAGGGCGGCAAAATTGAGGGTGTAACCAAGACAGGAAAAGGGGATAAATAAATGTTATTGTTGACATTACATCATCAGCCTATCTGAGTCCACACCTGGACGTAGGCCTCTCCTATTAACTATACACGTAGAATAGACGCATTAGGAGATAAATGCCCATAACCGTCACGCTGGGCAATCAGATTGGCGATCGCAGTAATGTGTCCACTCTAATGACGCTGCTACCCATCATCAATCTTCAATCAAAGAATGGTCAGTGACAACCCGCGGGAAGAGTTGGGGTGGTGACAAATGTATTCTTACTGTTGTCACCACATGGTCCATCTAACAATCCCTTTTTTTGTCTTAATTGCCACACAATCGACTACTAAAAAGTGGACTAAAAGTTAATGTTCGTATTGTGGGTACTAAGCGGCGATATATTTTGATTTATATACATACAACGATATATTTTGGGCATTTTTATATACACCTTATTTTGCCTTTGACTGTACACGCAACTTGACCTTAAATTGAAAATCTGCGGGCTTATTAGATACTCTCATGCTTTGATATTTGCGATAGACTCTATTGCTATGTAAAATAAGAGTGACGACCAGGCATCGGAATTCTGGTAGCATTTTTAAGCTGTCATAGGGGGGGCTACTAATGATTTACCAAAAAGAAATTGCCAAAATTTCAGATCGCAAAAAATGTTTCCCAAAATTTCATTTGCCAAATAAAGATTTGCCAATATTATTTTCCCCAAAAAAATGTTACGCAAACGTTTTACTTAGTTTAAGAATGTTAAAGCAATGAATCACTTACCAAGTAATGTTTTGACCAATTTACATTAAGTAAAATGTTTCAGTTGGCAAAACATATTTTACGCGAATAAAAATAAGGCAAATGATAATATTATTTCATGGAATATTCAAACACAGTAATAATAATTAGTTTTTTCGAATACTAGCTACTATTTACAAGCGTTCGAGAAACTGCGAACGGGCCCTGGGAACTGGTCGACGAAGCCCCGCGCGGGCCTTCTATTTCTGCTCTAAGGGATAAAAGGTACCTAACGAACCTATCCAGGTTAGGGTGGGGGAACTACAATTTGTTTTATTTAATGGTGGGGGGCGAAGCCCCCATTTTTTGGTTTTGCACAAATAAGGATGCGTAAACAATTAATTAAAAATACTTAAGTATTTTTTAAACAACGCTTTTCACTGCGCCCTAGCCTAGAAACCTAACCAATCCAAGTTGGTTTTGTCATAACAAGTAATTTGACTAAATGTGTATTGTGTAATTAATATTTTGCCTTAATAAAACATTTAGCAAATAACCAAATGCTTAAATGTTAATTTTTGTAGTAATATTCTGCTTAAAGATAATTTGACCAAATGAAAATATGCGTATTGTAAACTTGCCAAAAATAGCATTGACAAATAAAACATTTGCTAAAATTTGTTTGGGTAATGAAATTTGACCAAATTCTTTTTGGGAAAACGGCAGGCTCCCGTCATAGGGACTTCTCGTTTATCGACTACCAATTATACATATGTATATCGATAAATATATAACAAAATATGAAGCATGTCAGTAGTAGCATGGTGGAAGCATGACAAATCTTTAAGTTGAATTTAAATTTTCGTGAGATATAATAACTATAAAATTGAGAAGTTGACAATATGAAATAAAACTATGAAAACGGATAAACTCGCGTATATTAACTAATTTTAACTTCATTCCGACGTTTCGAACACTTTACAGGGTTCGTGGTCTGCGGATGACCGAATCCAGTGATGAGTTTATCCGTTTTCATAGTTTTATTTCATGTGTAATCCTCGCGGTAACCGAAGAAATTATTAAGTTGACAATATTTATGAATGACTAGACACATGAACACACACACACAGTCAAACTTCTTATGCACACACACACACATATGAAAAACTCCTCAAGCGCAAAACGCTTCAAGACCAAAGGGGCCAGGCTGAAAATCAGGGCTGGATAATTCCACCAATCTAGCATATCCTGAAACTGGTACCCATTGCACCTATTGTTGACTAACACTCTTATTGTATCTACCTACTTATACATGGTATTCGTGAGTATACCGATAGACTTTACCAATGTATTTTTGATGACAAAAGAAGTAAAAAAATAATTATGTGACATGTCATTTACGAACAAAAAAAAATTGTTTTTTAATATTTTTTGTGCAATATTGATTTTTTTTCTACATGACCAGTACCTAATAAATTGTAAGGTTCTTACCCGTTTTCTTAAGGATTTAAAATTTTTTTTTAGTGATCATTTTTTTGGAATTTTTTTTTCATTTTCTCTAACTTTAATCAGTGAATATGTCGAGAATTTTAATCGTGCAGGCATTTTGATGTCAGTGACTTATGATGAAAATAGTTTTTTGAAAAACATGTCAAATTATCTCTTCAACTAAGCCGAATCCAGAAAAGTTCATATGACATTATAGCCTCAAAATGTGGTCAGGAATACACCTTTCAAGTCTGTCGGTATACTCACGAACACCCTGTATTGTAAGATTTTTTTCCCTCTCATTGTTTATTCTTGTTTTTTGGGCAATAAACGTTTTTTTTATTTTTTATTATTATTTATTAAAAATATAATTAAACGGTGAGTGCCACGTGAGTTTGACCGTTTAGTTATATATAATTTCGAAGTTCGCGGTAGTATGCCCGATAAGGCATGTTTTTAGTGCAATTCTGCTATTAATAGATTGTTTGTTCAATGTATGTTCCTGACAACAATTGCATAATAATTTCTCAAGTTATGGCTCTCTTCGATGCATTATTACATGCATTTAGTAAAAAACAATAACATAAGTGTATCAAAAACAATGTGTTAGGTACATTGAAATTTACAATCGAGTATTCCCAAACATCGATTTTGTATGATTTAACGAAGATTTATCTGCACATTGTGCATATTTATTACTGTAGGTATTTTGTTTTTGCACAACAACTTTAACTGAAGAAAAGATCGTTTATTTTGAACGTATTGCGAAAACACAAATCAAATTATTTATTAAGTAAATATTTTGATTTGTACTTTTTATATCTCCCTAGTAGTCACACTACTTAATACTATATAAATATTAGATGTCATATACCAAAGAAAACGACCAAGATCACCTAATGTCCGAGATGGGGAAGCTGAGTACGTGGGTTCGGTCCCCACCTCGGACATTAGGTGATCTTGGTCGTTTTCTTTGGTATATAAGGTCCTAATTTATTAGATGCAGATATTTTTACAGCTGATAGTACTCGGCCTCTGGAGTATATTAAACCGTGAAACATTATAGCTTTTACGATGTTTTTTTGGAGAAAACGGAAAAACAAATTTCCTACGTAAAAACACCCTGTTTATGTGATTATTAAATGAAAACTCATTGAACAGATTCTAGTACCTATTTTATGTACCACTTAACTGGAACTGGCCACTTCTCGTCGATTAAATTAAATACTTGATTGTCAATGTCATGTTATTTTCCGTTGGATTGTGTCGTTTGATGACATGAGAGACAGTGGTATTGTGACATGTGATAATGCACACATGATGATTTTTTTTAGACGTAATTATAATAAATTTTTTTGTTAGGAAAATGAAATCAAAAAAATTACATGAAAAGATTTTTTAATTTATATTTAAAGTTAATTATTTTAATGTAAACTATCATGTGTTAAAATATCTGCAACTAATAAATTAGGACCTTATATATGACATCTAATATTTATAATCGTTTATTTTCTCATAAGTCGCCTAACAACAAAATATTGACTAAAATTGGAATCACAATATTTAATTCCCAAAGGCTTGTGCATAAATCACGCTCGCGTGATTTATTTTTTCTTGAACCCCCTCCCCCCCCCTATAGGACCTCGGTCCTATAGGGGGGGGGGGTTCAAGAAAAAATCACGAAAGATCACGTTAGAGAGGGGGGGGGGGGCATAATGTGACCTCACGTGTATTTATCTATGATGACCAAACTAAGAAATATTGTGAATTTTGAGGCGAGCGAACGTTAAAAGTTGAATGAGAAAAATACACGTGAGACTGCTAGGGGGGTAGCCAACAAACTCACCAAACATCACCAGGGGGGAGGGGGGGGGTCTAAAAGTAGCCAAAAAACCTCGCATGATTTATGCATGAGCCCTAATCCGGGTAGGTATGTTATTCTGTAGCCAAAGTACATCACCGCAACAAGATGTTCCGATATTTATGAACATTCATCATTCATCATCATCATCATCAGCCTATGATAGTCCACTGCTGGAGGTAGACCTCTCCTTTTAAGTATGCGTATGGATGCACTAGGAGGTAAATGCCCGTAATCGCCACGCTGGGCAAGCGGATTGGCGATCGCAGTAATGTGTCCACTATGATGACGCTGCTGCCCATCATCAATCTTTTATCAAATAATAGTCAGACACTTCAATCCCTTAGTCGACTCTTACGACACCCGCAGGAGGAGTTGGGGTGGTGACAAATGTATTCTTACTGCCGTCACCACACGGCCATTTATGAACATTGTCCTCGTAATATTTAAACTGGTGTCTGTAGCCAATTAAGTATGAAATAAGAACAGATAACGTCTGTTTTAATAGTTTAACTTCAGACGTGATGCGGCCGGCATTCCTCGCCCTGATAACCTGACGCTGATTTGACACGCTATATGACAGGTGGAACCATCTTGTTATGAATAATAATAAAATCTTGGGACATCTTACACAAATCAACCTAGTCATACAGTAAGTTCAATTAAGGCTTGTGATGTTACCAGGCGACGATATTATATAATAGATAGATACATATAGATACTTAAATACATAGACAGCTATGACCAAGGAACAAATATTTGTGATAAATAAATACAAAAATAATGCCCTCGCCGGGATTCAAACCCGGAACCTTCAGCTTCGTAGCATAAAGTATGTTCGTAGGCAGGGTCACTGTCACTACCCACTAGGCTACGGAGGCTGACTATGAATTGGAAAGCAAACTATTTTGAACATAATCGGCCCAGCCGTTTTTGAATAACTACAGAACCCTACACTGAGCATGGCCCGACAGGCTCTTGGCCGGTTTTTTCCGAATTAATTTGCGATTACTATAATTCCATATAAATGGTGAATTTGTATATTGATACAGACGTAGCAAATAATTATTTACCATCACATTTTCTTGGAATCACTCGTATTTACATTGCCGTTTCAATTAGTTTCACTATGAATTCATCAATGAAGATTATCATAGCAATATTAAAGACGAAAATTCCACGAAATACATTTACATAATGTAAATATACTTTTGAAATTCATTAATAATTTTAAAAACGTCTCTCAAATTCACAAATATCTCTTATGTTTGTCAGCCTCCATAGCCTAGTTGGTAGTGACGTGACCGTGCCTACGAAGCTGGAGGTTCCGGGTTCGAATCCCGGCGAGGGCACTATTTCTGTATTTATTTATCACAAATATATATGTTCCTTGGTCATGGCTGTCTATGTATTTAAGTATCTATCTATTATATATATCGTCGCCTGGTACAAGCCTTAATTGAGCTTACCGTGGGACTAGGTCGATTTGTGTAAGATGTCCCAAGATATTTATTTATTATTATTAGTTATTAATATTATTTTGATTTGCACTAGTGTCGTATGACGTATATACTTAACACAGCGGTCATCCCATAAAATTCCTGAGGAAAAATTAAGAAACGTCACAGTACACGTATATTATAATAATAGGTGACTCACTTTATTGTCGTCGTAATAAAAATACCGTATGTTATATCTGAATGGACATACGTTAATTTGACCTGTAACATTAACCTATAGTCGGTCATTGATAAACGTTGCAGTGTGATAATGTGTATACATTAATTTATTAAATAGACTAACATTGGCAGTGAGCGGGGAATTGCACGTAAAACCGATGGCCGTTGGTGCGGAAAAGGTTCTCTGAGAGTGGTGATTACGTACCTACCGGAAGACGTAGCTTGGGAGTCTGCTGAATGCGGGCCGCGCTGAACCGGTCAATATGGCATATCCCTCAGTCGACTCTTACGATACCCACGGGAATAGATGTAGTGACAAATACATTCTGACTGCTATCACGACGCAGCAATAAACCCAAATACGAGTCTTCCCAGTCTTATCTGCTATATCATCATCATCATCATCATCATCAGCCTATGATAGTCCACTGCTGGACTTAGGCCTCTCCTATTAACTATGCGTATTTATTATAGACGCATTATATAGAAGGTAAATGCCCATAATCGTCACGCTGGGCAAGCCGATTGGCGATCGCAGTAATGTGTCCACTATGATGACGCTACTGCCCATCATCAATCTTTTATCACATAATGATCAGCGAGACTTCAATCCCTTTGTCGACTCTTACGACACCCGCAGGAGGAGTTGGGGTGGTGACAAATGTATTTTTACTGCCGTCACCACACGGCTTATCTACTAGACATTTATTAATTAATTACTACAAAATAAATCCCTCCTTTAAATCTACGTAAATATCGTCCGGAAATCAGTTCAGTTTGCATAGCCCTAATAACCAGCAACAATGGTCTTATCTGAGCTCGCGGATTGTAAAATTAGCTACTACCGGAATGTTTACAAACTATGACACGCGATTGAAGTTCGATCCAAGACATAGTCATCCAAAGTCTGATAAAGTTATGATCATCGTCATCATCATCATCAGCCCGTGAGCCCCCACTGCTGCTGAAAGGCCTTTCTTTGCGTATGCCATTAGTGCTGGTGATGTGCCAATCTTACCCAGAAGCGACCTACAGATTTCGTAATATCGTCGGCCCATCGAGCTGGAGGCCGTCCGACGCTTCTTTTTCTTTGAAGTGGCCACCAGGTCGGTAGAATTTCGGTCTACTTGCCATCACGATGCCTAGCAGAGATAAAGGTATAAGACCCTTCCATTACAACAAGTATTGGGATGTCTACCTGCGACTACGAACAAATAAAACATGGAAGCCGCACGCCATACTAAATTGCCTTTCTAAAACGGTCTTGAATTTTAGTTAACAAGTGTCACCCCCTGTTCAATGTATCACCGACAATGAATTTGAATGTCAACCTATAAAAACTTAAACCGCCGTTTAAAAATAGTTGTGATTGGTCCATCGAAGTTTTGATTGGCGATATTCAATAAACATTTGTCAAAGATGTTGCGACAAGCGCTATGTCCTGCCCATCTTGGCACAATTGAACAATTTGGTTTTGGGGCATTTTTGAGCTGGCGTTAGACGTCCATGTTATAGGTATATGGTCGATCATCGACGTAACGCCACATTTGTTTGCCGTGTGGTGACGGCAGCAAAATACATTTTTCACCAACCGAACTTTCCCCGTGAGTGTCGTAAGAGTCGACCAAGGGATTAAAGCGTCACTGGCAATTGATTTATTGAAGATTATCATTGTGGGCACTGCAGTTGCCAATCCGCTTGCCCAGCGTGGCGATTACTTGCACCATCTACTGCGTCCATACGCATAGGTAATAGGAGACGCCTATGTCCAGCAGTGAACTGAAATAACTTGTGTTATTGTAGAAATTATAAAATTTCTTTCTGTCAGAATGTTACATAAACTCTCTCACTGTCTTTCCAAGACACAGAGTTCCAGAGTTACAGTTTTCGTGAATTAAATCTACTCATGACGTCAACTATTTGATACAGAACGCAAAATTCAAAATTCATAATTAAAAATATACTAATTTTTAGGAGACTACTTATTATTTCACGTGTCTTAAAAATAATGAGCTTTATGAGATTAACTACAAACCTTGAAGTTAAACTACAGTCAAAAACCGGCCAAGTGCGAGTCGGACTCGCGCGCGAAGGGTTCCGTACCATTATCAATTAATTATTAAAAAAATACAGTTAAATCAACCTACCTCAAAAACTATAAGAGATAATTTAATCAAACCAAAAATCGTTGATAGAGTTTATTAATGCGCACAACATATATTTTTTTTAGAATTTTATATTGCGTAGTTTAAAAAATAGAGGGGGGGGCCCAACTAGCAAAACAGTCATATAACATCGAGCATACTCAGCTAATAAGTCGTATAAAAGTCATATAAACGCGAATTACACAGTACCTATCGTATAAAGCCAGCTTATACAGCAATATGTCGTATAAAAGTCATATAAACGCAAATTACACAGTACCTGTCGTATAAAGCCAACTTATACAGCAATAGCATAATAGTCGTATAAGATGTCATATACACGTTTATACGACTTTCTTATATGACTTAAGAGTCATATAAGAAGTTGCTGAAAAAGACGCATTTATAAAACGCTTATATGACTTTTTTGCCGAGTAGCAAAAACTTATATGGCTGACTTATGACTTGTGAGAAAAAGTCGAGTAAACGTAACGCAGTTGCTATTATATGACCATTGCGAATGAAGTCATATAACAGCTAATTATATATATTGTTTTATAGGAGTGTTTTATTCAGCATCTCGACATCTTTTATGACTAAAGAGTCATATAAGATTAATGCTGAGTAACCTGCTTTTACATGACGCTTACTTGACTATTTGTCGAATAATTACATCTTATATGACCTATGCTCGAGTAAATGGAAAAACAATTGCTATTATAGAACTTTTTGGTTTCAGCTGTTACTTTTATATGATTAACGTATCTACCTGTAGGTGTCATGGCGCTTAAACCACTAAACTTGCTATATAAGAACTAATACGAAGCAGTTATATGATATGTTAATCGTATACATGTCATATAGTAGTTTCCTTCGTAATAATTAAAAATATTTATTTAATTTATATTGTAATAACTAATAATTAAAATGGTGCGTTCATTATTTACTACTAAATATAGTATACTTTATCAGTAAAGTGGTATTCGCAATACATTTTCACCATTAGGTAGAATTTATAATGCCAATTATAACATGGTCATATATTACTTAGATAGCTCTGTCAAAACATACTCAACGGCATTAAGTGATTTAATTTTGTTTACACCAGCTAGCACTAACAAAATTATATGCACGAGCAAGTTGTCAATCCGTCTTCTGTTTAGTTTCGTTGGACACTTTTATTCCACAAATTTGGCATAAAAGTAGCAATTATATGATCAATAAATAACTAACTCAACGGTTATATGGCTCGTATATGATTAAAAATCATATAAAAGCTATATTAGTCGCTATTATACAGCTAGTTAGCTATAAGTGGTGGCAGTTTCAGTTAAATGGCTTTTATATGGCTAAAAAGCTGAGTAATATGGGCCCAAATCGCGTTATATAAACGTAATTATTACGTTTTTATGACCAATTTCATAAGCTAAAAGCCTGAATATGTTACGTTTCCGCGACGATTATATGACGAAATTTTGCTAGTTGGGGGGGGACACATTTTTCAGACTTTGAGAGCTGATATCTCGAAACCGATTTGCTTAAATAAAAATGAGATTTATGAACCTTCATATCATTTTCAAAGACCTTTCTATTAATACCCCACACGCTTATATACAACTAAAAAAAAATTTCTATCCCTCAGTTACATGTATGGAGGGCCCCCACCCCAATGGTTTTTTTTACAATTTAATATCATAATCCTGTAGCGGTTTATATAACACATATCCTTACCAAATTTCGTTACTGTAGCATTTATAGTTTCCGAGTAAATCGGCTGTGACAGACGGACAGACGGACAGACGGACATGAAGAATCTATAAGGGTTCCGTTTTTGCCATTTTGGCTACGGAACCCTAAAAAGTATAGTAAATGTAGTAGTTTGTGTATCAATCAATATTTCAAGTCATTTGTGTATTCAGATGCTCCGACCTTTTCTTTTACAGTTCCACTTCCTGTTTATTAATTAATTTATGAATTCCACAAATTGAAGAAGCCAGATGGCAGCGTAATTGGTCGTAACCATTATTTATTGAATCATTATTTTCATTAAAAATAATATTTTTTGGTTCATATATTTCTTGCCGTAATTGAAGACATGTAAAGCCAAGTACAGAGTAAGACAAACTGTACCATTGGTTAGTAGAAACCAAAAAAAAATTAACAAACCTAAAAACTTTGCATTTTTCCATAATCACGCACTTTTAGAACACAATCTAGGTTTTATTGCGAAATTTTCCCATCACATGTGCTTATTAAAGTAAATTGAAAAGTTATTAAAAGGACTAGGTAAATTATAAATATTAGATGTCATATACCAAAGAAAAACGACCAAGATCACCTATGTCCGAGGTGGGGATCGAACCCACGTACTCAGCTTTCGCGGCTGATGCCTGTACCCCTCGGCCACTCGGTCTTAGCAACCACCGGTCAAATTTCTCGGGTATATGCAATCCCTTACAAGGCTAGGCGCCTTTGACCATTCTCTGAGGGTAAGCAATACATGCCTGCCACCTCCTATTTAGAATACTTTACAGTTTTCTAGAATAGCTAGAGAGAACTGGTGCTGCCATCTATTGAACATATTGCGAAATACAAATCAAATTATTTATTAACTAAATATTTTGATTTGTACTTTTAATTTTCCTCCAGTAGTCACACTACTTAATACTATATAAATTATAAATATTAGATGTCATATACCAAAGAAAAACGACCAAGATCACCTATGTCCGAGGTGGGGATCGAACCCACGTACTCAGCTTTCGCGGCTGATGCCTGTACCCCTCGGCCACTCGGTCTTAGCAATTTGACCGGTGGTTGCTAAGACCGAGTGGCCGAGGGGTACAGGCATCAGCCGCGAAAGCTGAGTACGTGGGTTCGATCCCCACCTCGGACATAGGTGATCTTGGTCGTTTTTCTTTGGTATATCGTCCATTAAATACAAAAGCGACACAAGTCAAAAAATTACTTTTTACAGGGGAGCTGTTTAAAGATATTGTATTCGTTTTTTGTTCACAAATTTTTTTACAGCATTAATATTATATGTGTTATATACCAATTTGTAGGTATTTTAACCTTCTTTTGATGTGTTTGGTTATTAGAAAGTAATATGTGCTGTGCAAGCTTTTATGAGCGTATACGTCCGTTTTGCATAAAAAAATAACATTAACTCTGAATTTTTTTTTCCGTCAAAGGCCACAAATACAAAAGAATAAGCAGTTATTTCTTTTAAATCATACATAATATCATGTGTTAAACATTTAAATACTGTTTTTTTAACAAAACTGAACCAGACAAAACTTTTTCTTACTGTTTCTTTACTTACATATTGTCAGAACATGTTTATAGGTACCGCAAAACCGGGGTTACTTTGATTAATTTTAACTTTGGTTACATATTTCGATAAATTTAACGGACGTACTAGTTTAAAATTCAGATATAATTATCGGTTTTCTTCAAGAATCAACCTGCTATATAAAAAAATGTGGTACCTTTAGTTAATATATATAAAATAAATACAACGCGATCAAAATTATATTGTTGAGAATGGAATTAATACTTTGATACCACTTATTTTTACTATAAACTGGAAATAGTTCATCTAAAAGCACGTAAATAATAAAAATCGGTTAATTACATCTTTAGTTATTTGTTTTTTCTATGTGTATTGTATTTGTGTGGTGGTTACTATGATCCCATACTAAATGATCCAAATTGATATGTTTTGACGGTTTACTAGTTTTTTCATTAGAATTGATGCAATAACTTATTTTTTGCCGATACAAAAGTATATCTTTCAATATTTAATTGTAGAGATAATAAGTCTTTCCTAAAAATCTACTTATGATTAGTAATATTGTAACAATTGATTTTTCTAGACGACATGATAGTTTAGCGCTAGTACTTGGGTACTACTTATGTAGTGAAGCAATGCCTGTCAAGTAAACATCTTTTTTCGATTTTAGAAAGATTTACATGTAATACACAAAAGTAACGTCACGTTTGTATACTACACTTATATTAAATAAAAGTTCTGTACAATAATGACTGCAGTCTATATTTTAGTAATAATTTATTCGTGTATGATGCCGTGCTTAATGTCTAATAATTTATTTTAAATACAGTCATCATCCCTATGTTGGCATTCCCAAAAGTGAAAAAATAAATACTACTAATATAAGTTTTTAGATTCCTTAAAACATACACCGGGGTTAGATCTTTGTTTGTTTTACTTGTATTGTATACAAATAATATAATAGGAAAGTATGACAAATACTTAATAATCCGAGGTTTATGTCATTATTGTTTCTTCGTAGTCGCAATTATAGGTACACAAAATTCAAAGTCATCTTCCACACAATCTCTAATATACTTTTAAGTAAAACGAACACAATACAAAGTACCACGTTTTACAATTACTTTTTTTATAAGATGTATTGTATTATTTAAGATTTCATGCAAAAAATACTCAATTATTCAATCTGGTACATTTATGGATTTTAATATTATACTGAATTAAAAACGGTTGTAAATGCAACAATGTTTTTTGAAATTCAACATTCCGTATTGCGGCTCCTTTGTTTATAAAGAAATCTTAACCATACATATTTACTTTATTCAAAACAGCATCATGTATAAATATGGCTCCTGTGATTGATGCATTCGAATATATTTTTAATTCAAAATAGTTGCAAATCCTAATACGGCAGTTTTGATGAATAAAAAATCAATTTTAAGAGGATATTTTAAAATTAAAGCTGCCACATTCCGTTTTGCAACTCCTTTTTATATAAAGAAACATAATATTTACGTATATATTTTATTCAAAACGGCCACATCTACAAATATCGTCGGCTGAGAATGCAATTGTGCTATACGCCACTTGCCTTGGTTTACAGGAGAGCGAAATGAAACAAAAAAAAATATTTCTTGAAATGTCTTATAATTTTGCAATATTTAACTTAACTGACACTTTAGTATATTAATTTACTATTTTTTGTTATATACAATTAATGTTTAACTTATTATAGTCATGAGATATAAGTAGTTTTTCAATTGCCATATCCATTTTGGTAAAAAAATGTTTAACTTGCTATATATGACATGACACAAAGTTATGGATGTGTCACAAAATGTTAGTGCAATGTCAAGAAAGGTAGACATTAAAAAGCAATTGTTTATGCAAATAAAAGTTATTTTACGACTAGATTTATTTCAAGTCAAGACGATAATTTATCTCGAATATGAAGACATACTTATTCACGTGAATATGGTGCCAATATTGATTCCCAATATTTATGTCAATCATTTTGTTACTTTCTTGTAAATTGGTACCATCTAATAGATGACCTTCTCTATTTTGTGAAATGATAAGCTTTTCAACGATATCTACTATATCTAGTGCTAATGTCGATATGAAAAAATATCGATGAGAACAGCTTATAATACAGCGTTTACTAATGAATGACATATTAACGTTATTATTTCTTATCAACTAATAAAATTACAGTTTAACTACACGCTCTTTATATTAAAAGACATGTCATATAATATGTACCTCAGGAACAGTGACCGAGGCCTCCTGTGGCCAGGACTTAAATAGCATGGCATGGCAGGAAAGCAGGAGGTCGCTGGTTCGATTCCAGTCTTGGTCATTAGGGGGTTCGGTCACTTTTTCTGTAGTATATGTCATTTCTTACAATTTATGGTTAGGTACTCGTAATTATAAATATTATGTAGATATTTATACCACCAACTTATTAAGATAAAAGCTTGAACTATGAATGACACAAATCATTATAAATCAAATCTACCTTCTTTATTATCATTTATCAAAAGAGAGGGTAGGTAAAAATAAAGTATCGAATATTCGATACAATCAAATCGATTAATGGATTATGTCACAAAAATGTTGATCGGTTAGTCGCTTGGCACACTGATAAATAGCTGTTAACCGTAAATTTGTGTCATGTCCGGACATGGCACAATATTGTAATCACTATGTATTGCGGTTCGAGGATATGGCACAAAAATATATGTTTTTTTAAGTATAAAATAAGAATTTTTAAAAATCGATTACTGTTATAAACTGCAAAAAAAATATTCTATCAAGAACCATTAAAAACCGATTTTGCTTAAAAATGGATATGGCACAATTGCATTCTCACCCGACGATATGGCACTTTTGCTTACATATTTTTTAACGTAATCACTTATTTTTTCGTTTCATGGCACTTTTTCACAAAAATGTCGTGCGTTTTGGTCGACAGTCGAGTCACAACTGACAAAATGGCAGTGTAGCACTGAAATTAGTCTCGAAAGAGCGATAGTGCAAAAAGGGCCCCAGCATAATTTTGATACTTACGAACGTCAAATCGACAGGTGTCTTAGTGTCACGTAAAATATTAATGCTTATAATGTCGTTTTTGCAATAAAATCATTTTTCACGGTTTTTGAGTTGTGTCGCTTTTGTATTTAATGGACGATATGACATCTAATATTTATAATTTATATAGTATTAAGTAGTGTGACTACTGGAGGAAAATTAAAAGTACAAATCAAAATATTTAGTTAATAAATAATTTGATTTGTATTTCGCAATATGTTCAGGACTAGGTAAGTTGGTGAAAAATTACTCGTCATATTGGCTAGGGAGGCGAGGGGTCCTAAAAATATCACCAAGTATCACCATGGGTGATGGGGGGGTCTAAAATAGGCCAAAATCGTATGACGTGATTAATGGACAAGCCCAAACCTTTTAAGAGTTCACCTACAGTTTTATATAGCGTGTTACACAAGCCACTGAAAACCTTAAACGGGGTGATTCGGTAGGTTATACTGAACAACTTTTACCAAGGAGCTAACCCAGAAACCTCAAAAAAAATGTTGGCTTTTTCATACAAAATGTGATCGATCGGTCAAAAAGTATGAAAAATTTTTTTTTTAGATTTCGATATTGGCCCTATAGTAAAAGTAGTTCAGTATAGCCTACTAAATCATCCCGTTCAAGGTTTTCAGTGGCTCGCGTAACATCCTTTATAGTTCAAATTATAGAAAATTAGTATTATTTATACAAACTTAAAACCTTTTAAGAGTTCAGCTACAGTTTTATATAGTTAAAATTTTTGATATTTGGGTCAAAATTCTTTTCGTTCTCATATTTCGTGTCCCTAAAAAACGTGACATAGTTGTGGTTTTTGTATGAGATGATGTTTTATTTCTAATTTTTGATGTACCTATGGATTAAAATCTAGCTTGAAAAAGAAATACAAGGGCACCGGATTTTTTATATACTGAGACGAAACAGCAACTAAAAGCGTGACAGAGTGGTATGAAACAAAACAACTAAAATAATTTTGACCCATTTATTAGTTTTAACGTAAAAATATATCTGTTTCACAATACAATTCAAAGACGTCAAATGCTATGGAAAGTCAGCCATATTTGTTTACATTTTTTTTATTCTACTGACGATTTGGTACATAGTGAAACATCTCGCAGTGTGCATTAACAAAAGATAGTGTCACGTCACGTGCATGCGGGGTCAGCTGATAGCCCAATCTGAGCAAATAGGAGGACTTATCAATAAAACAATAAGTTTCAATTGTTACCTACACTTAGTTGTGTTACTCGGCCGATTAAGTATTCACCCGTAGTCGTCTTATTTATAAAAAACAACATTAAATTACCCCTCCCCTTTTTAAAGATTCATAGTAAACTACGAACCCTTATAGTTTCACCATGTCCGTATGTTCGTCTATCTGTTCGCAGCATAGCTCATAGTCATAGGCCGTTATTGTCGTCGCAAAGGCATCATGCCGTTCGGGCAATAAAAACGAGCTGTCAGAGAGATGCGGCTAAAGTCGATATTTCTTATCGATGAACCGCGCTTGTTCTATGAAACAGTACTATGCATATGCATGGTAGTTATAAGTAGAATTAATTCCTATATTTATAAATATTTGTCTATTAAGTAGTATGTAGTATATTTAAGTCGTTAGGTTTGATGTTTGAGTTATTTTAGAATTAGAATAGGTTATTATACAATTACCTAAACGGTTAATCATAATAGTGGTTATTACTATCTACTTGGTATTTTCTAATTGTAATGTTTGTTATTGTTGCAATATATTTAGTATACACATAAATATACCGCTTATATATATATATATATATATATATATATATATATATAATATATATTTTCGAATAAAGGTAATTATTATAATGACCTAATTATGTAACGGTGCTTCAAAGATAGTAGATTATTATAGCGGTCGTTATGAACTGTAATTAGTGATTCCTGAACTGTAAAATACTTAAGTATAATTTAGTTTTTTGTTATAATACTCAATAAAATAAATTATATTCTATAATTATTTAACTTAAGTATATTTATTTACCTTAAGTATGTACCTAAATATAAAAATAAACCTTTATTACGACAATCATTACGTATGTACTAATATTTTTAAGAATGAGTTTAAACTAATCCACCAAACCAAATATGATTACTGATAACGCCATCGATAATGTGCGAAGGTTGCGGCACGCATCCCTACAAGCAGGTAGCAAAGGGGGCGTGGCCGACCCGGTGATTTATGGCCCGATCGGCATGATGCCTTTGCGACGACAATAGTACTAGCCATTTGCAATTTGGTACAGTACGAGTATGCTTAGCACATGATTGGCGCGATAGTATGTCGCCACGAGATAGGTTTTCCATCTTTTACTAACAATATGAATGAAAGAGGGACGGATAGTCTATCTCGCGGCGACATACTGTCGCACCAATCCTGTGCTAAGCCTACAGGTATACATAGTTATCACGCCAACAAAGAGTTTTTGAATAACTACGAAACCCTATACTGAGCATAGCCCGACGTGCTCTTGGCCGGGTTTTTTAACTTACCTAACCTATAATAGATATGTAGGAGTGGCCCTTGTGGCTTTGAACATTTGCTCTGAACCTGACAAAGATTTCTTTATTAAGATAGGTACCTGAGTTCGTAATTTCATCATCATCATCATCATTTCAGCCATAGGAAGTCCACTGCTGGACATAGGTCTCCTCAATAGACTTCGACTTTGGCCGGATGGATGCGACCTGCATCCACTGAGTCCCCGCAACTCTAACCAGGTTGTCTGATCACCTTGGATGTCCCACGCTGCGTTTGTCAGTACGTGGTCTCCACTTCGTATTTTAGTCAAAAGTTATTTTTCCTATTACCTACATAGAAGGGAACTAAGGATGAAATGAGCCTTGCAAATTCTATTAGCAAAGCAATAAAATTTTTAATTAGATATTAGTGGACTTGGTAGGTATGTACTTATTATTAAGATAAATTAATTATTTATGTCGTTGTGCTTAAAAGGGTCAAAATTCTTTTCGTTGTCTTGTTTCATACCACTCTGTCACGGTTTTAGTTGCTGTTTCGACTCAGTATAAAAAAATATCCGGTGCACTTGTATTGCTTTTTCACGTTAGATTTTAATCCATACATCAGAAATTGAAATCAAAACATCATCTATTCATCTCATACAAAAATCACCACTGCGTCACGTTTTTTAGGGACACAAAATAAGACAACGAAAATAATTTTGATCAAAAATATTTACTTTAAAAATCATGGAGAACTAATTTAAAGTTCAATGTTTTATAGGAATTTATATGTTAAGTGCCTGAGTAAACGTAACACGCAATATTCTAAAGTTATTTATATTTCCCTGCTGTTATTTTATAATTTATTTGTAGGTACTTAATGTTGTTATTTTTGGTTCGACACATACAAGAAACGAAAACGCCGATTCAAGGTTTGAATATGCCCTAAATAGGTACGTTAACAATTTGCAATTGCATTTTTTTGTGATTCTCATTAGATTATGAAGTTTGAACACTTGTTAGAGACAATTTTCCACCAGGAAGAGTGGAATAATCTGACGGGTTTCGGGCATTCAAAACTCTTTACGCACGAACTACGGTCCATCCATCCTTAGGTTGTCTTATCTAGTAAACAACTTTCTAACCTAAAAGTACACGTTTTCTGTTGTGAACTGCTGTTTCCTTAATTAAACATTAAGCAATTTACTAACCAGTAACCACTACGGACGGACTGCACAAATTCGGACTTAGGAATTTTAGTGTAGGCAAATATGGCAGTTTACAACAGAAAACGTGTAGGTACTTTTAGGTTAGAAAGTTGTTTACTAGATAAGACAACTAAGGATGAATGGAGTTTAGATAAGGGCTGGGCCTAAAAGCTTCAGAAGTATAGCAAAAGCCTACTCAAACGCATAACGACGATGTTTACAGAACACTTTGGGCTAATAACGACTTCGGCCCCGGCCACATGACCACGGTGCGGCGTCGTAAACGTAAAACGGCGCGGCGTCGTGGCGTTGCACGTTATCGCACCGTGGGAAATTACGGCGCGGCGTCGTGGCATTGCACGTTATCCCACCGTGCAAAATTACGACGCGGCGCCGGGCAAATCCACGTTGTCGCAACGGGCAGTTTAACGTTGCGGTACCGTGTGGAGTAGATGCAAGGTGCGGTGTCACGTTGTACCACGACGCCGTACCTTCTCATACTTCTCCAAACATTTTTGCGATCAGTGTGCAATTCGACATGGATCCCATAACACGTATTCTTCTCTTGTTACTTATAAGAAGAAACATGAAGAAAAATCAAAGGAAAAGAAAATATTGGATAAATCCATATCTTTCTGTTATGAATCATGATGGAAGTAATTTCATAAGGAAGTACAAGGCACTGAAAACAAGTGATCACAAGTTTTATGATTATTTTAGAATGTCTGTGTCAAGTTTTGAAGAACTCTTATGGAAAATATCACCTCGTTTAAAAAAGCAACACGTAATTAGCAAACCAGTTGGACTCTGGAGATGTTGGGATTAAATTATTGTTTATTGTCACTTAAACAAGAATGTTTATACAAGTACTAAGTCAACATTTTAACTATTGGGAAATAATTAATACTATAAATTAGCAACTTTTATGTTTCAATGATTAATGAACCACTGTAAAAAATATTATTACTCTAGATGACAACATTTAGCTTAAAATAATATGTGTATCCATATAGTCTTTATGGCATCATCATCACTAAAAATCAACAACTTATTTAGAAGTATTCATCAAGAATCTACATAAAACAGATATTTTTAGTTTTTATGGCATCAATTAATATCTCTATATATAAATCAACAACTTGTATATAAAAATAGGAAACAGTATTTATTATAAATCTAAATAAATCACAGGATTGAAGTCTATAAAAGCCTCATTAAATATCACTGAAAATCAACAACTTAATGTATACAAAATATTTTCACGACGACAAAAATTACAACTTTTTTGTATAATAGTAATAGGCATCATGTGATAACACTGAAAATCAACAACTTATGCATCTACTCCACACGGCGCCGCAACGTTAAACTGCCCGTCGCGACAACGTGGATTTGCCCGGCGCCGCGTCGTAATTTCGCACGGTGGGATAACGTGCAATGCCACGACGCCGCGTCGTAATTTCCCACGGTGCGATAACGTGCAATGACACGACGCCGCGTCGTAATTTCCCACGGTGGGATAACGTGCAACGCCACGACACCGCGTCGTAATTTCCCACGGTGCGATAACGTGCAATGCCACGACGCCGCGCCGTTTTACGTTTACGACGCCGCACCGTGGTCATGCGGCCGGGGCCTATGTTGGAGTGACATAGACAAATCCCTGAAAATAACAAACTTCGGTATTCGCGGGAGTATCCAGGGTGCTTAGCCAAATTGCCAATCGCTAGCGCTTGCTAGCGTATCGTAGTTTTCCCTCTCTGTCACTCTTTCATATTAATGCGACAAAGACAGTTAGCTGCCTTTCGCTTACGATTGACGATTAAGCGTTAGCGATTGGCAACTGAAAGGGCAATGGAGAGAGCAATTCTCAGAGTTTCCTTGCGTGATCGTATCAAAAACGAAGAGATCTGCAAGAGGACCAAAGTCACCGACAATTGCTCTAAGAATTACTAGACTTAAGTGGCAGTGGGCTGGGCACATCGCCAGAAGATCGTATGGCCGATGGGAGAAACTGCTAGACTGGCGACCACGTACCGGAAGACGCAGATGGTCCGACGACCTAGTCAAGGTCGCAGGAACCCGCTGGAGGCAAGCAGCGCAGAACCGGTCATATTAGCAATCATTGGGGGAGGCCTATGTCCAGCGGTGGACGTCTTTTGACTGAAATGATGATGATGATTGGCAACTTGTCTAAGCATTCTAGCCTTACACTAAGTCATACAAACGCTAAAGCGCACAGCCACATAAGTAGCGGTGAATGTATTGTATCGTGAACGACGCACGCGCGGATACCGGAAGCGTGAGCGCAAACAAACTGTCACCGCCTTGGATCACAATACATACCAACAGGTGTTTATACAAGTAGTCATGCGAACTGTGCTATGAAATTTCAACTGTGAAATATGTTTATTCCAAGAAAATTATACTGTTATGTTCACAACGTAACAGCAGGCTTAGCACATGATTGGTGCGACAGTATGTCGCCGCGAGATAGATCTCCCGTCCTTCACTAGCTATATTAACAAATAACGGACGGATAGACTACTGAGATACTGTCGCGCCAATCATGTGCTATGTGCTTGCCATAGAAAATATCAACTGCGAAAGGCTGCTTGTCACGGGATTCAAACGATTGAATTACCTAATCGGTAATCCGGAGAATGCTAGTTCGAATCCCGTGACAACCAGCAGAACTAGACCACCTTAACACGTTTTTCACAGTTGCGATCTCGACCCAGGAAACACCCTGTATTTAATAACGGATTTGATACTACTCAATAGGCACTGGCCCCAATTTCACCACATTGGCAAGTGCTATAATTGTAAATTTTACTGTTTCTTCAATTGGAGGCATCTATTGGCTACAGTTACGTCTTGTCATCGGAAGGGCCGTGCGTTTGTTTACCACTAACATAAAATGTAGTGCAGGAACTTAAATAAATTAGCAGTAAATAACTACGTTTTTGTGAAGCAAAATAACAATTGTCACTCAAAATTACAAAAACACGACTATTGTAGCGAAATTCCGACATACCCCGAACCTCATGTCATAATTGTATGTAAGTACTAAACCTTGCGAATGTTGTCACGAGTCTCGGAAAATAAAAAGTTGTTTATTAACGATATAGTAACGTTATTAAGAAATAATTTTATGTTGGTGGCAAAGAATCGTCCCATAGTAAGCGGTAGCCGTATCCTACGGAGGCCTGTGACGTCAGTAACAGTGATATTTTACAATTGTCAGACTTGTTGTAATTATGGTCTAATAGGCCACGTTCTGACCGCGAGCTACTAAGCTATAAACACGAACTACTCCCGTGTAAATAAAAAAGAGACATGCCGATACTCGCCCAGCTATCAGCTATCACAATCAAAATATCAAAAAAAAAAAAAAAACACCGTCGCGCCGGGAGAGTATCGCCGTGTCTCTTTTATTTACAAGGTAGTGCGTATCTTTTGTTCGTGTTTATATGTAGCCCATAGTACATAGCTTAGTACCGTAAAACGGGACAAATAGTAATGACGGGGTAAATAGGAACGTAGAGTAAACTGTTCTGTTAGCCCAGGACAAACAGTCCAATTTAGAACCATAGATTTTTTCATATGCGTTATTCTAAACTGGAATGTTTGTCCTGGGCTAACAGACTAGTTTACTCTACATTCCTGTTTACCCCTTTTTACGGTAGCTCGCGGTGAAACCAGTGCCTCAATATGTGAACACCAATTGTCAAGTCCAATGTCACCAGCACAACGCTGACAGTATGAAAGTCACGGTCAGGGGCAATGACCGGAGATGTCAATAAACTATCATTGTCATTCGATTTTCACGGTCTGTATGTGAATTCGACAGACGACTGAATGTAAAATTTAAACTTTCGTGGGTCATAATTAGACGTGTGGTGACGGCAGTAAGAATGCATTTGTCACCACCCCAACTCCTCCTGCGGGTATTGTAAGAGTCGACTAAGAGATTGAAGTGTCACTGACTATTTTACAAGATTGATGATGTGCAGCAGCGTCATCATAGGGGACACATTACTGCGATCGCCAATCCGCTTGCCCAGCGTGGCGATTATGGGCAAATGCCCAAATACTAAATAGTATTTACCTCCTAATGCGTCTATACGCATAGTTAATAGGAGAGGCCTACGTCTAGCAGTGGACTAACATAGGCTGATGATGTGATGTAGAGACATAATTAGACGAGTGGTGACGGCAAGAATACATTTTGTCACCATCCCAATTCTTCCCGTGGGTGTCGTAAGAGTCGGCTAAGGGATTGAAGTGTCACTACATCGAAGATTGATGCGATTACACATTACTGCGATCACAAAGCAGCTTACCCAGCGTGGCGATTACGGGCATTTACCTTCCTAATGTGTTCATTCGAAGGGGCCGTTGTCCAGCGGAAGACTAATATAGGCTGATGATGTGAGACAATACCTAAGGCCCATTTCTCGAAAGCTTGTAACTTGTAATACAAGCGGAAGTCCTTATCTAATTAATAGTGTCAAAAAGAGACTTCCACTTGTATTACAAGTTACAAGCTTTCGAGAAATAGGCCTCTAGTCAAAGTCAAAGTCAAAGTCAAACTATTCTTTATTCAAGTAAGCTTATTAATAAGCACTTTCGAATCGTCTGACATTATCAAGAGAGAGAAAAAAAATCTTCTCTAAATATAATTCAACCAATTCAATAATTCATCTCTAAATATAAATCTACCTATAAAATTAAATATCATTCAACCTCCATAGCCTAGTTACTAGTGACCCTGCCTACGAAGCTGGAGGTTCCGTTCGAATCCCGGCGAGGGCATTATTTGTGTATTTGTTTATCACAAATATTTGTTCCTATATGTATATATCTATTATATACATCGTCGCCGCCAGATCACAAGCCTTAATTGAGCTTACCGTGGGACTAGGTAGATTTGTGTAAGATGTCTCAAGATATTTTATTTATTATTGTTATTTATTAATTTAACGTTCGACGCGTTCACACGGACTCAGTGGCTGATAATGATAATCAGGGATCGGAAAAATGTGTGTCATCGTTCGCAATAATATGGACATGACTCCAAAGTTGATTGAATAATTAATCATTTAGTCATTTTCTGAAAATTACCTATTTGACGCCGGTAACAATGAAAACCTTTGTAAATAGTGACCTTAAAACTTCGGAATCAAAGGTCATTGGGCATTTTGTTTGGGCATATGACCCACTGCGTACACAGACGAAATAGGGCTAGGAATGTAGGTAAATGTAAGTGCTACTGAGTGGTATGAGTCGCATTCTTGCAAGGCACGGGAGAATTGAGGAAAAAATAAAAACGATCGTATAAACCTAAGACTACCTACTTATTATCGTGTTTTTAACCGACTTGAAAAAAAGGAGGAGGTTCTCAATTCGACTGAATTTTTTTGTTTTTTTGTTGTATGTATGTTACCTGATATCTCCGAGAATAGTGAACCGATTCTAAAATTTTTTTTTGTGATCGAACGTGTATTACCCCGAGATTATCCCATTGGCACCAAGTTGGGGTCTGATGATGGGATCTTGGAGAAATCGAGGGATCTCTTCAAATGTTATAGGTACATGTATGGCGCTTTTGGTAATTTTCATTCATTTACAAGAATTTGCATTCAGAAAGTAGGATTTGAGGAAACCAATGATGGAAACAAATCGGGAATCTTGGAGAAACCGGTTGAAGTCGGTTTTTTAAATTTTTAATTTGGTGATTATAGTGTACACGAACCACACTTTTGCACAATGCTGACAGTCATAACCCTATTAGCGTTATTTCGGCACCAGCCACAGTACTAGCAAGCCTGGGGTCCGCTTGGCAACCTGACCTTAAGATTTAACATAGCAATATTTTTTGTGGAAATGACTGCCATTTGGCCTTCCAACCCAGAGGAAAAAACTAAGCCTTATTGAGATTAGAGACCGGTTTTCTCACGATGTTTTCCTTCGCCGAAAAGCTAGTTCCGAATATCAAATGACATTTCGTACATAAGTTCCGAAAGACTCATTGGTTCGAGCTGGGGTTTGAACCCAAAATCTTCCAGATTGAAAGACCAACATCTGCTACCCACTACGACCAGTAGGTTACAACCGTTTACGCAATTATACAATGCTGAATGTAAAACCATTACAAAGACTATTTCGGATACAAAAACTCGAATAACTTTTTTTTCCCGGTTGATACATACGGAAAAATTACATATTCAGAAAAGTGAGATTTAATTCTTTATTTTAAATCCAGATTGGTCTCTGTACGCTAAAAATCATAAAGCGGGTCAAAAACGCCCAATGAACTTTCGAGAAATTCGTTTATTTATTAATTTAATCCGCCTATTCCATGTATTCCTACTGCGATATCCCCCCTAGTGGGGACATGTGGAATAACTTTCCATTTATTTCTACCGGTAGGGATACATGGAATTGAGTCGTCCATCTATCCCTCCTATTTATTAATGGTAGGGCCAGATGGAATATACTCCAATCATCCCAACTGCTTTCCCCCCTGGTAGGGATAAGTGTAATTCTTTCCATTTATCTATACTTTTTGATCCCTTGGGGGGTATAGGTGGATTTAATTACATATATCCCTACTAATTTCCCCCCTAGTAGCGATACATGGATTATTTTCCATTTGGCTCTACTCACTTGCTGTTTGGTGGGGATGTATGGAACTTCTTCCACTAAACTCTACTTCTTTCCTGTTTGGTGGGGATGTATGGAACTTCTTCCACTAAACCCTACTACTTTCCTGTTTGGTGGGGATGTATGGAACTTCTTCCACTAAACCCTACTTTCTTTCTGTTTGGTGGGGATGTATGGAACTTCTTCCACTAAGCCCTACTTCCTTTCTGTTTGGTGGGGATGTATGGAACTTCTTCCACTAAACCCTACTTCCTTTCTGTTTGGTGGGGATGTATGGAACTTCTTCCACTAAACCCTACATCCTTTCTGTTTGGTGGGGATGTATGGAACTTCTTCCACTAAGCCCTACTTCTTTTCTGTTTGGTGGGGATGTATGGAACTTCTTCCACTAAACCCTACTTCTTTCCTGTTTGGTGGGGATGTATGGAACTTCTTCCACTAAACCCTACTTTCTTTCTGTTTGGTGGGGATGTATGGAAATTCTTCCACTAAACCCTACTTCTTTTTTGTTTGGTGGGGATGTATGGAACTTCTTCCACTAAGCCCTACTTCTTTTCTGTTTGGTGGGGATGTATGGAACTTCTTCCACTAAACACTACTTTTTTTTCTGTTTGGTGGGGATGTATGGAACTTCTTCCACTAAACGCTACTTCCTTGCTGTTTGGTGGGTAAATATTTAATGATTATTATGGATCATCTTCCAACAGCATTGACTATAAAATAGAAGAGATTGGCGGATTGGTACTCTGCAACCCTTATCATCATCATCAGCCTATGTAAGTCCACTGCTGGACGTAGGCCCCTCCTATTAACTATGCGTTTAGACGCATTAGGTAGGTAGATGCCCATAATCGCCACGCTGGGCAAGCGGATTGGCGATCGCTGCAACCCTTACCAGGATTAAAACAAGCTTTCGCTTAGCCAGAAAATATTTGTATACTAAAAAATTTAAAGTAGTACGAACAAGTGCTCGTTAGACCAAAATGTACGCGCAAATGAAAACAAAATAAAATCAAACCATTTTATTGTACCTATTAAACCACGGTAATTGATAACCATCGTAAAGCAGTGCGTTTCCGCAACTCCTTTGTATTATGATTATTTCTTTCGGCACCTTAGGACATTAATGCAAACTAACAATTTCATAAGGCAGTTGAAGATGAAGTTTTGTATTTGAAAGAAGCATTTGCGTTGCCTGCCAGTGCCTGAAGATAAAAATAAACATATTGAATGAAATGTAATAAAAAAACAAAGCTAAAAAACACTAATCAGGTAGTTTTAGTTATAGTAAAAAAGGCTTCAGTTTTGTACAAATGTTATAACGTTACTGTTTTAATTTTAGATATTAAAGCTAGCAACGGACTTAGCGTTGAAAACTATATGTTCTAGAAAACTTTCCGTTTTAAATAATGGAGGTGTTTTTAGACGGAAAGGTACTTGAAAGTCAGTTCTTCTTAGAGCCTAGTTGCATACCAACAAATGGATTCAATTACCTTAAATGAGCATATTGGAAACCAGACCCGTTATCAGTGGTGAAAATTAATTGAAACAAAGGTCGAAAAAATAGCCAAAAGCTACCAAAAGACATCATACAAGCGTTTTATTGAACTAAGCGAATTAAATGGTGCGAAGTGAGAGCATGTGACTGGATTACCTGTGCCAGGAAAACTTTCCAATTATCACTTCATATAACACAATCGGGTAGAGACGTGCAGAATATTATCCATCTATCCCTACCAAAAAACCATTGGGTAGAGATGTAAGGAATGCTTTCCATCTATCCCTACTAAAAGGCGATCGGGTGAGGATGTAAAGAGTACTTTCCATCTTTCCCTACCATACAGTAATCGGGTAGAGATGTAAGGAATACTTTCCATCTATCCCCACTAAAAAACAATTGAGTAGAGAAGTAAGGAATATTTTCCATCCATCCCCACCAAAAAACGATCTTGCAGGGACCAATGGAAAAAAATCCATATATCTCTACTGGGGAGCAAATTAGTAGAGATACGTGAACATAATTCCACTTATCGCCACGGGGGTGGAAACAGTAAGGATAAATGGAATCAATTCCAACTATCCCCACTAGGGTGGAAATGGTGGGGATATGTGGAAAAAAATCCATTTTGTATGAAATAGTAGAACTAGATGGAAAAATATCCCTACCGGTAGAAATAAACGGAAAAGTATTCCACATGTCCCCACTAGGGGGGATATCGCAGTAGGGATACATGGAATAGGGGAATTTAATCAACATTGGAGTAATGTCCATACTATTGCGAACAATGACGCACATTTGTCCAAACTCTGCTGATAATGGAGACCTAGGCTCTCCGATACATGTCGCGTGTATTGACTAAATACACGTGATTTTAACCGTTTAATTATATTTAATGCTACTGCTTTAAAACTAATCACACAAGCTTGACTAATTATTAACTATGCATTTTCTATAGGCGAATTAGTTCCGGTCTCTTACGGTTATTTTGATGATACGCCGAACAAAATAGGTGTGCTAAATATATTTCTGAATAATTTCTAAGAAAAGTTTTATTACTAACGAAACGGGATATGGGGTATATTCCCAAAATTATCTCCGATGTTTTTAGTACGGAACTACAATACACAGTAGAAACTTCGAACATGATAAATAAATAAAGCCAACCAACTTTTCGCAAATGATTCACTTACGCATACCAACATTTACCAAATTTTTGTTTGTATTTAATAACTACTAGCGACCCGCCCCGGCTTCGCACGGGTACTATACCTACATAATAATATAAACGTTCCTTTTGAATTAACTACCTATTAAAAAAAATCTCATCAAAA
>JALPQI010013730.1:0-32758 GCA_025490895.1 Thaumatotibia leucotreta | reverse complement strand
GACCGGTCGACGTCACTCGTGACAAACAAACCCAGACTGTGGCAGGGGGTGAATAATAAATAAATATTTACAGGTAAAAAAATATAATTTATCTAATGTGGCAGATGCTAAGCGAGGATTTGATATTGACCCGCATGTACTTCGCGAGCCCTTCGTGTCGGGTCATGATTTGAATTTGAATTTGAATTTGAATGATGTCCCTCCACAGCAATCAGCCGATGCCAAACTGACTCATGCGGGCTTCGCTAATTGAATCTAATGTAGCTCACTAGTAATTAAAGTGTAACTCTTGCGTGTGCTCTTTTTGATAAAGATAGATAAAATATACGTAAATGACAATAAACTTAATGCTTGGAGAAATTAGCTCTTAGTGTAGTTACTAGATACCTATGTATTACATCTATAGGTAAATAAATAAAAATAAGTACTTAATTGTGTACATACTGAGACTGTGAAATTGCTCGCTTAATTATTTGTATGTAACCATTATTTTTACGGACAGACACTTCAGCTGAAACTTTTGATGTAGCCACTTCAGCTGAAACTTTTGATGTAGACACTGTGATATATGTAGGTAAAAATACATAAATAAATAAAATTAATATTTTGGGACATCATACACAAATCGACTTAGTCTCACGGAAAGCTCAATTAAGGCCTGTGATGTGGGTACCAAAGGGATCATCCATTAATTACGTCACACCAATTTTATGATTTTTTGACCCCTCCCTCCCCCCTTGTCACACTTCGTCACAATTAACTACACCCTCCCCCCTTAGTGTGACGTCACATGTAGATTTTTAGTTTAAGGAAAAAATTACAACATCACTTTTTAAGTAACTTTTTATTAGGATTGCTTAAAATTATTCGTAAAATGAACGTAGAGAAAATTTACCTATTCTTCCTCCGTCCAAGGATTTTGGATTTTCTATTCTTTTATGTTCATGTATTCATGTATGTGAGGATTGTGACGTCACAAACATAGAACTCCTCCCTCCCCCCTGTCACGATATGTCACATTTTGTGGACCCCCTCCCTCCCCCTTGAGGTGTGACGTAATTAATGGATGATCCCAAAGTGACGATAAAATTAATAGAAATATACATATATTATATACATAAACCACAGACATATGTTGTCTGTGACATAAACACACGACCATGGAACAAATATTTGTAAAAAAAAATCTATCTAAGCTTATACTGAAAAGCATTTCCACAATGTGTTACAGTATCGTAGGCTAAAATGGCCTCTGAATCATGAATTTCGGGTTTTCCAGTCTTACACGTATTTAGTGATACTGTCATGTCATGATTGTCCAGTGTTTCCCACTAGTAACTGTGATTTTTATTTAGTATTTTTCAAAATATCTAATTGTTTCATGTATTCTGGAACCTGGCTCCAGTTTTCTTATCATATCAAGTTCGTTGTCCTTTTGTCATATAAACCCCTACACAACTATTTCAGGATTAATAAAGATAGGTAACAATTTGCAATTTACTACTGAAAGATTTGATAAAATTAAATAAGTAGTATTCAATAGCCGCTTTTACCACGCACGCGTACAATTATGTGGAAATACTGGCTCTTAACCGAATTTTTCCCGAAGTGACTTTTACGGTACCTATTTAACTTTTTCTGCTCTAAGTCTCTCTGGGGGACTAAACTAAAATATAATAAATAAATAAATATCTTGGGACATCTCACACAAATCGACCTAGTCACATGGTAATCTCAATTAGGGCTTGTGATGTGGGTACCAGGACCAGGCGACGATATCTATAATAGATAGATGCATATAGATACTTAAATACATAGGACAGCCATGACCAAGGAACAAAATAAATATTTGTGATAAATAAATACACACTTCCACCTTCGTATTCCTATTAAGATTCCTATTATGAGACAACATTTGAAATATAGATACAATTTTGGTTCTTGATAATTATTTTCAGATATTTTTTTCTTCGTATTTAATTTAACGAAATTTGACAGTGGTTTCATTACCATTTAGGACGTACCTACACTTTTGGTATGTTCTCTCTATCATTCAGTCTACAAAAACTGAACGGTACTTTTGCTAAGTCGAACCACATTGAGCAGTAATGTGGGATCACAGAGTGAATGACCCCAGATTCGCACAAAAAAACAGTATGTCAGCCATACTCGTATTTAGACTTAGCTCCCTTACAGCTAATTAATTACCGAGTATTTACCAATACGGCGATTTAATATCGTGGAAACGGAAGCTTATCAGTTTAATACGGAAATGCCAAAAAGCGCTCGAAAATTACAAATAATTAGCGACCCGTGTAAACATACTTCTTGTTGAGATATAAAATATGAATGCAGCAAATTCTCTTGAAATAATTGTAAAAATTATTACCTGAATTATTTGTATTTGTACCTATTTGAATTAACGTCACACAGATAAATTAAATATCACAATAAATTAACTATACAAAAGCGTGTAACAACTAATGGTCTACGAGTAATCACTATTTGATTAAATAGATAGGTACCTAAATACCAAATTACTTTCGATACAGACCACTCACAGTCCAATCCCTTTCTTAATTAACTAACGAATTACTCTCAATATGTAGATCAACCAATATCAAATAGAATTCGCAAACATCCCCGAGTTCAATGACCCAAGAAATTAAACCTCATCCGAAATGAAGCTCTAGAGGCCGTTACGTGACCTATCTTCCCCGTTCAGCTACAGTTCAGCCATGTTCGGGTATCTAGGTCATATGATAAAAAATCTCATCGGCCGGGTCGCATGACTATGTAAACGAGGCGTATAGATCCCAGCTAACTGCCGTAAGTGGCAACCTTGTCCCTAATGACAGATGCTTAAAGTTTCCGAAACGTTACCATAGCTAAACTGAAATATGCTCTTTGTGGAATTCGTGGTATTTTCGACTAATAACGTTAATAACAGAAGGCCACTCGGCCTGTAATAAATAACTTATAATAATAAATATTTTAGCCTATATAATGTCCCACTGCTGGGCACAGGCCTGCTCTCATATATGAGAGGGATTGGGCTATAGTATGTGAAGTTCCCAACCCGGGGACTTATAATAATAACTTGTAAAAAACGTCTCAATCGCGTTAACATTTTCATCGTCATTTGTATGAAATTATGATAATATTATATGTATTAAATTATTATAACATTACCTACAGTCGGCCTTCAAACTAGACTAATTACGTTACCTATTAGTTTACGTTCATTTGACTACATGTAGTTTGCTGCTTTAAAAAATAAAATCGGAAATGCGAAAAATTGGGTTAATCAGTTGTGTGGCCACCGAAGTTTTCAGACGATCCAATTAAGGCTACGCAAGCCCGGGCCGAGTGCGAGAATTATCGATATTTCGAATTTCGGAAGTAGATTCGATATTCAAATAACTGAACATTTTACCTTTACAATAAACAGATTAATTAATTAATCACAAACACCGGAGTCAAGAGTATCTCGAACCGAGAATACGTTAGTGGTAAAAATAATGGTGAAAATAATATTTCAGTTTCATGGGTTTTTGATATCAGTGAGATTTGTCTAAACTTATCTCTAAACTTATTAGTTTTAAAGTATTTGGGGAGCGATCTTTGACTAAAATAATTGTCGATATTTCGCTTACTGAAAGCTAGTGTGAATAGCGCTAAAACGCTAAGATTTGTCCGTAAGCTAGCAGTGCCACTCTATAATTCACAAACAATTACCCCCTTATTCATAAACGTTTGTTAACTTAACAAGCCGCTAATAATTGTTTGTCCCTTTCGGTCTTAACAATGTGTCCATAAGAGCAAAAGGGACAAACAATTATTAGCGGCTTGTTAAGGTAGCAGACGTTTATGAATAAGGGGATTTAGTTAATATTTATAGATTTCACAGGCAGGATCAGCGCCACAGTCTGAAATGCACCTCGCCTTAACAGCAACTTAGGTAAACAATGTAACGTATTAATAACCCGGATGCTTTGAATTTATTCGTGCGTGGGAATGATTCCATAACTCTTCTATGTAATAGAGCGAACGATGTCCCAAATTTGCTATCGTTATTTTTGATTGTACTGACTAACGGTACAGACGAGTTACGACAATTGCGACAGACCTGCTTAACTACATTCTCGGTTTCAGTTCCATAAACCTATTTTATTATTGGACATTAAAGGGCGATCGTATTATGTTGAATATTATTAATTGATTAGGTAAATGCTTAATATATTCGTCAGTTCTGAAACGGAGAAAAAATAGATTTATAAAATAAATATTGCATTGTTTTATAATTTTATTATTACTGTAAAATAAGTCCGTTATAACATTATAATATGACGCATGAAAAAAAAAAACAATTAATAACACCTATTATATTTTTAAAAAGTTTTTTAACGTATGGCCGGTAAAGGGTGTGGGCACTAGGTACTAGGCAGTACGCGGTAACGTGACACCCATAACATGATAAAAACAATAAATGAAAGGTCCACGGAAAGAACATGTCTAGTCAATTCAAATCACAAAAGGAAAAACCACCTTATTTTTATCAGAATAAGGTGTGAATTTGCCCCGTTTTTTTTAAGCACTGGACATGTTTTTTCCGTGGGCCCTTCAAATGTAAGTTTACGCGATTAATTCTTGGCAGGTTTGAATGTAAGTACAACGCATTATCTGAGTATGTACAGTTTAGATACTTCTCGTGTTAGATATAGGCAGGTACCTGCCTCTAGTTTCAGGATCTACAGCGCCATCTACCGTGATCTATAGACACGAAAACGTTAGCTCGGTGTCCGGTAGGTGGCTGATCGCATTGAATTTTCCACAATAGTTGTTGTTAGTTAATTTACCGCCTCGCGTCCAGATGTCGCGCCTGTCTCGTCTCTAGTTTATTTTGAACTTCGAAGTTACTAGTTAACTAAACTATCGCTATCCTTACATCACCGTTAACCTTGGTAATCTGATACTTTAGTAAATATTGACAGAAGAAGACTTAAAAGGTAAACACTTGTCAAAAGGAAATTCGAATTTCTTCAAACTAAATCTGTTCACGTCAACGAATGTTAATATTTACACAAATATAAAATATGTAACCTTTTTAAGTTACCCACTTACTTATAGGTATTTATTTTTAATATTTTTAACTTTTTTAAGTCAACCTACCTTTTCTACGCTTCCGTCTCCTTTTGCGATGCCTTTTTCCTTTCATTTGGCGTATATTATCACAATTAACATTTACATTGTTTTTAGTAGCTTGTGAATTACTATTTCTTATAAGTTCACATATTTTTCCAAAAATGCACAACACTAAACCAATCATATTCACTGATCGCACATTCTACACATACTTCACAAACGTCTTCTTTTTCTCCTCTTAAGTTTGTACTTAGGTTCCTTTACTTCCAAATCACTATTAAATATTACTACTTTTATATAATTTTTGATGTATACTCCTGACTTCCACATAACCTCCGAGTTTCACAAACACAAAACACTACTGCTAACAGTTGGTTAACAGGAATAATCCATGTACGCTAAGTTGTGAGTTTTTAAGACTTCTTATCTATAGGTTATCAGTATCACTCACAACACAAGTCGTCCGACAGTCGAGTACGTAACTGAGTCGATGCATCTCGTAATAGGTACATATCTAAGAAATAAATACTCCGAGAGCCTTGACGTGAATACTTTATAAGGATAAATAAATATACACACGTCCCAGGTCGAGTAAAAAGTTGTCTGAGCCGGTAGCGCCATTGAAGGAAGAACCGAGCAGAATTCTAAACTGCAACGTATATTCACTTTAACGTATATTTATAGATTTGACATAATCACATGTATGCGAATTAAGTCAACACCAACAGTCTTAACATTGCAATAATATATCGTTTATTTTGTTACCATTTCACCACTATGAAGTTTATATTAACTCTTTGAAACTCGCTCTTTAGCTCAACTTATTTAAAGCAATTATTATTAGAGTAACTACTCTAATGAAGGGCAGGTCTAAAGTGACTTCGATGAAGGGTTATGTTATTGTTAAGAAATTTAACTTGCGATATAGGAAGACCTTAAACCGAAACACAATAAGGTACACATTAGATTAACTGTCGAACAAGTTTATAAGGACTGGTAATCAGGGAGCGACGTATGGTGCGTGCTTTCTATTATCGTACGTGTCTGGAGTTTTAAGTTTGCCTTTATTGTGAAATAGAAAACCTGCTCAAATGTGAAAAGAGTCACGATTATTCAATTTTGTATTTTAAGTATTTTAGATTGCTCTTGCACCACATTACATTTAAGATGACGTTGGTAGAGATATAATCGATTTGATATTGACTGATAGTACGTGCGGGCTATTAAACAATTAATATGTTTACGCAATGTACTTACTCGTATAATAATTAACAATATGCAATAGCTACGTACTTACTTAGAATATAATTAGATAGGTACGATTATCGATTTTTCGGCATAAGCAATGAAGTTGGTAAAGTATATATAAAGTATTTACTTAGTAGCATTTTATGTGACACGACACGTGCCTAATTACCACTCATCAGGACATACTCGAAGCCGAAAAAAAAATGCAAAATAACTTCAACTTACTATGCAAATGGGCACATGACGTAGGTCTTACTATAAACGCTAAAAAAACAAAAATTCTTCACATACGATCACCATACACTAAAGAAGGACGGGTCCCTAAAATTATAGCTCACAAACATCATTGCTTACATAACCCTAGTGATAACTGCAGCTGTGACATGCTCGATCTCGTCGAACAACACACCTACCTAGGCCTAATTATAGATAACAGATTCAATTGGGGACCGCACATAGATCATGTATGCTCAAAACTTAGATCTGTCATGGCTAATCTAGCATTGCTTAAATACAAACTACCATACAATATACTCCGTATGCTTTACTTATCACTTGCCGACTCAACCATTTGTTATGGTATTACAAGCTATGGGCGAACATATCAATCCTACATGGAACAAATACATAATTTACAAGCAGCCCTATTGAAAACAATTGTACCGAATAAAATTAGGAAAAAATATAGCAATGATAGGAAAGGATTATTTAAACATTGCAATGTCATTAACGTTTTTGATAGGTTTCACTTATCCTTATTAACAGAAGAGTGTGAAATTATACCCACACTAGAGAAAAATATTCGCTCCAATAAATTACGTGTTTTAGACTACTTACCTTCATATCCAATACCAAAATGTAACAATGCCTATGGTAAAAGGGTCATAGATTTTCTACTCCCTCAGATACTAAACACCTTACCTGCCTACCTACTGCATGACCTTGTTAATATAATAGAAAGACGCAACAAATGTACGCCAATACTAAAAAAATACTACCTAAGCAAAGAGTAACCTACAATTAAATGTGTATAAAGATTTCATTAAGACTAGGTCTACATAACGATTATTAATTTAAGTTTACCGATAACCTGCAAGAGCCGCCATTGTAACCTAATCCTTATGACGTACACATAAGATCGGCATTAGAAAACATGAGGAGGATACAATTACGGCTTAACAGGAAATAAGAAGGTACCAATGTATTAACTAAATCGGATCGATTCGCGCGATCTCGCCAACTATTACATAAACCCTAGAGGTTTACAGTAGTGGCTTCTTTGTAATAAATTATTGTATTTAATTATAGTGAATAAATAAATTAAAAAAAAAAAAAAAATGTATAGATATAAAGTAAAAGTAGATTGCATCTATAGATAAGTACCTACTATTATACCTTGCTGCCTTGCTGCGAACTAGCTAAAGCGAGCTTAATTCAGCTTGAGACACTGGTACCGTGCTGGGACATATAATATATGCAAAGGAATAACGTAATATTCCTAATATTTATGAAATAGTAGGAATATTACGTTATTCGTTTGAACCATGTAGGAATATTGGTTTTAAACTTTTTCTTCGCTCCTATTTTTAAGCAGTGGACGAAAACTAGATCACACTTTGATTAGAGTAACTTCATAATGGGACAACACGATTAAAATAGATTTTAGATTTATATGAAAGTCTCCACTCTTCACGTGAAAAAAAAAACAGATTACTGGCACTGTTAAAAGTTTGCAGCTTATGTAGTACGTAGGTAGTATTACAATCTCATGTAGAGCCAACCGTCTGACTCTAGATCCTCTAACTCTACATCTATAACGCCTATCTTCGGAAACTCTACACTTGAATAATACGAGAACAAGTGTGCACTTTATATTAATTATAAAATAAATGTATCTTAAACCAAACGGCTAAAAAAATTACATGTACTACTTAAATAACTAATTAACCTAATTGTATTACGCTTTTAAATTGATAAAAGTAAATAAAAAAGCAACCCTTGTAAATGTATTTTCGTAGGCGGAAAACGAGATTAATTTGCTCCATAATTTAAGCCGACATGCCACGATCCAATTTGGCATTAACTTCACGTGGAGGATGTCACATTTATGATAATTTAAGGTGCAATGGCAGGCGTGACATCCGCACGGTACCTGCATTTATTCATTTTAAACCAATCACGCAAATCAAAGGTATGGTGCAACACCTGCGTATTTAGTTTTATGTATATTTAAATTAAAATTTAAAGGGTTCACAATGATAATGATTTTAAAGTAAGTTAGTTGAATCAGTAAAACGTATGTTCCTTTTATTGCAGCCCGAATATGTGCATTGAACACATAGGTATAAAATGTTTCAGATACTTACTCTTTTGGTTTAAAAAAAATAATAATGATTTCCGTTTACAATTTTTCAACGTATAGCCTTGAAAAATTGTGCTGGGTTGTAATATTCTTTAAAATTATCTTTAACTTTTTATAAAGACTACTACCAAAGCACAATATTTTGCGTTTTGCTCTAAGTAACAGGTATTTATAATAATTTACTACATTCAGTTACACATTTTTTCATCTCAATTGGAGGTGGAAAAGTAAATATATTTTTGAACTCGACTGTGCAAATTTACAAAACCTACGTACCGCAGTCTCAGTCAGTGATTATCTAAATCAATGTATTTGTAAGGACCACCTCAGTCTTCATTGATATTACAACGTGAATGTGTATTTTACTTATTCATTGTTAATACTCATAAGAAATAAAGTAAAGGAACTTACCCAGCATCCTATTGACTTCTCCTTTTTCAGTCATCGTCGTCGATGCCTTTCATGGTTCGATACCTGTAAGTGTAAAACAGAAAACTTAATATCGCAACTTAAGTAACCTAATACCCACTACAGAACACGAAAATGTCTATAAATAGTGGAATAATTCTTGTAATCTTGAACCACTGTTATATAAATATACATGATTAGTCATAAACAGGGTTGAATATACAATCTTTACCTAAATCTATCGTTCCGGACTTCAAAGTAGGTACTTGTACACAACACAATCACAGGTTGGCACTAAATCAACACGTAACTGTAACAATAATTTAAAACGACCTCTTCATTACCATCGTTTAAACACAACACACTCCACTTAAAAACTATCCATTATTTTATTTAAAACAGGAAATATTGTAAAGATTTTTCATATTGCGATAGAGCCATCTCTGCGAGGGTTGGAAGGCTGCCGCGCGGAAATGCACGAAGGCCCCCGACTGGAGCCGAATGCAAATATCACACAGGGGTGCACTTGGGAAATGGTTTTAATACAGGAGAGCATTTCTCAAAAATTTAAAAACTATTTGTCTTAATAACTATTATGTCAAAGTAATCATGATTTTTTTTACTTTTTGAAAAATGCTCTTTCTTTTATGTACTAATCAAACCAACTAAACATTTCTTAATTTTCCCTTCAATTTTAACAAAGATTTTGAGAATTTGTGTAAGTGTTTCTAACGCCATGTGCCAGAGTGCTCTAGAAAAAAAATAGACACATAACCAATATTCACGCACATGCGAATAGCACCAAAATGAATCTAGTAAGTATCTCAAGTAAGTATGTGAAACTAAGATTTCTTTATTTAATGAGAATTTTATCAAAGATCTTTAAATCGAATTTTCTTCGGTTACCGCGACGATTACCCATGAAAGGAATCTTTAAAAAATCGATCATTCTAAATTGTTAAAAACTGCTTTTCACAGAATTCGTCCCTGTACTAGCAAGTACCGCCACCCTGCAGTGGGGTCGTTCGCCATGTTTTCCACGCATGCGCCTCGATTTTCATGCACGGGGTAATCACTAGCCATGGTGTTACGTCGCTCGAGTGTTGCCAGTGTCCAAAAAAAGGTATTGTACCGTATTTATTTCTTTATTAATTATTTCAATGATCTTATCTGCTTTTAATCTTGTTTTAAAAATATTAGGAAAGATTAGAACTTTTTATGCGTGCGCATGATGTCATACCGGTCTAGTGGAAGTGCATTGACAGCGTGGCGAGGGTCGATATTGTGACGTCAGGCCATTGAGAGCAGGTCATGCGTATGCCATGTTACTTATAGGTACTAGTATCTTAGCGTACTTTTAAGAGTTCCGGATTAGTATAGACACATATTCGTTAGTTAGAGTTAGAGAAGTTAGATAGTGGAGTCGATAATCAATTTTCAGAGTCGCTGTATCGAATTTTTGCAATATGTTAATTTTGATGATTTCCGATTTAGTAAACAAAGCTATCAAAGTAGATCGGATAGAAGTAAAATCAACGGCTGGGAAACAAAGAGCGCCTCGCTCCCATCCACTTGTTCAGAAACTAAATCCTCGGTTGGCCTACATTTTCAACTTTGCTCTTACGATTATGCAGGCGCTTATTTTCCCATTTCAGAAAGTTAAATTGAGTGTGTATATGCAGGGCGTCCCAAAGTTATGGGACATGAAGGGGAAGTACCTTAAATGTAGTAGATAGGATATTTTGCTGAAAGAATACTTTATTTTATTTTGAAAATTAAATAATACTGCATTAAAAAAAAAAAAACAAAAAAAAATGCATTTTCTAGGCATCGAACCTACTTTAATACGAAATTATTTTTTTTCGTAATTTTATGATGTCGTTCGTAAGAATGGATAAAAAATAACATTTTTTCTTACAAAACATAGTATCTAAATCTAAAACTAAAAGAATAACCAAACAAGTTTGGTTCAAAATTCGAAAATATTTGTATTTGGTTCGATTTCCGGGTAAAGCATGTCATTTTTTGAAAAACTTTGAATGGACTATTACAAAATTTTAAAAATAACATAAGTCTACTTTCAGCAAAATACACTATCTACGATATTTAAGGTACTTCCCCTTCTTGTCCCATAACTTTGGGACGCCCTGTATATACAGGGTGTAATCGTTAAGTGTGGCCAGGCCATAATTCCGTAAATATAGCCGATACCAGAAAACTTCTAACTGATATCGAAAGTACGTTACCCAACGAGTAAAATTCATCATCATCATCATCATCATATCAGCCGAAAGACGTCCACTGCTGAACATAGGCCTCTCCCAAAGATTGCCACAATGACCGTTCCTGCGCCACCCGCATCCAGCGGACTCCTGCGACCTTCACCAGGTCATCAGTCCACCTTGTGGGGGGCCTACCCACGCTACGCTTTCCGGTACGTGACCGCCACTCAAGAACCTTCCCGCCCCAACGGCCATCGGTTCTACGCGCAATGTGCCCCGCCCACTGCCACTTCAGTTTAGCGATTCGGAGAGCTATTTCGGTTACTTTGGTTCTGCTGCGGATGGTCTCATTTTTAATCCGATCACGCAGAGAGACTCCTAGCATAGCCCTCTCCATTGCCCTTTGGGTGATTTTGAGCTTTCTTATGAGGCCCATTGTAAGCGGCCACGTTTCAGTACTGTATGTCATCACTGGCAACACACACTGATCAAAGACTTTCGTCTTCAAACACTGCGGAATATTGGACGAAAATATGTGTCGTAGCTTCCCGAACGCTGCCCAACCGAGTCGGATTCGACGATTGACCTCTTTCTCGAAGTTGGACCTACCTAACTGGATAGTTTGTCCTAGGTATATATATTCGTCTACAACTTCGAGTGTAAAGTCTCCGATTATTACGGGAGTTGGTGCTACATGGGAATTTGACATGATTTTCGTCTTATCCATGTTCATCTTAAGACCAACTCGCTCGGAGCGAAACAAGGGCTCTAAAGTTTTTGCAAGGGATCTGTCTGTTGGGCAAAGCCAGCTCGCCAAATTAAAGACTGAGGATGGTAGAATCGTCACATCCAAATCTGAACTGCTGACTGAGATAGAGGGTTTTTATGGACAGCTGTACACGTCAACTAGCAGACCCGAAGTTGATCTAGCGGAAGACCTCAGAGCTAGACTGACCCGACACTACACAGAAGACATCCCGGACATCAGCCTGTGCGAGATTAGAATGGCTCTTGAACAGCTCAAAAATAACAAGGCGCCTGGGGAGGACGGAATTACAGCCGAGCTTCTGAAGGCGGGTGGTAAACCGCCTTCAGAAGCTCGGCTGTAATTCCGTCTTACTGGAAGGGATGGGCCTATGATGGGGTATGGCCCTTCAGAAGTTGTTCAATTCCGTCTTACTGGAAGGGAGAACGCCAGAGGCATGGAACAGAGGTGTGGTGGTACTGTTCTTCAAAAAAGGTGACAACGCTTTATTGAAGAACTACCGACCCATATCACTTCTGAGCCATGTCTATAAGCTGTTTTCAAGAGTCATTACGAATCGTCTTGCACGCAGGCTTGATGACTTCCAGCCTCCCGAACAAGCCGGTTTCCGAAGAGGCTTTAGTACCGTAGACCACATCCATACGCTTCGCCAGGTTATACAGAAGACCGAAGAATATAACCTGCCCCTCTGTTTAGCGTTTGTGGACTACGAGAAAGCCTTCGATTCGATCGAAACCTGGGCAGTACTACAGTCTCTCCAACGGTGCCAAGTCGACTACCGCTATATCGAGGTGTTGAAGTGTTTGTACGAGAGCGCCACAATGTCAGTCCGACTCCAAGACCAGAGCTCGAAGCCTATTCTGCTGCAGCGGGGAGTTAGGCAGGGAGATGTCATCTCCCCTAAGCTGTTTACCGCTGCACTGGAGGATGTCTTTAAGACTCTGGACTGGAGAAGGCTGGGTATTAACATAAACGGCGAGTACCTCACTCACCTTCGATTCGCTGACGATATAGTAGTCTTGGCTGAAACCTTGGAGGACTTAAGTACTATGCTCGTTGACCTCAGAGTAAAATTACACTAATGTAATGTTACATTTGTTAGTGTGTAATTTAATACCAATTTGTAAAAAACCTGTTTGTTTTCGTTTAAAAGGGTGGAGCGTGCTAAATCATAGCTCAAGTGCCATCAAATATATCGAAGCAACCCCGATGCTCAAAAATATCTGAAAACTCCTGCGACCATATAAACACGGACATATCATCACAAATGCCCCCAAAAACAATTGTACAATTGAACCGAGATAGGCAGGACATAGCGCTTTTCTTATCACAACTTTGATAGACCAATCACAACTAATTTTCAATAGGTAGCGGTTTAAGTTTCTATTTACGTGGCGTGATGTATTGAAGAGGTGGTGACACTTGTCACTTAAAAAAATCATGACCGTTTTTGAAAGGCAATTTAGTACGGCGTACAGCTTCCATGTCTTATTTGTTCGTAGACGCGCTCTAACACCATTTAATTATTCGTATGGCAATCAAAGTTTTAATAGAGTCGTTTATAATGTAACATTTTTTATCCACTGGATTACGTCGTTGTCAAGAATAAACAACTCTGCTGGATCTCCGTCATATTTATGAAGTATGTAGGCCCGTATATATGCGCGATGTCCTGCACCGCAGCCCCACACTCGCACTTCTATTCTAACACCATGACAATAGAGGTGTGCAGATATTTGTGACCACCCTTTCCGCTCCGATATATCTGATGGCGATTATACATATTAGAGAAAAACCAAGTTACCTATATCATAGCATTCATATGACATGTCTACTAAATGTATTGCAATAGCGTTTTCAATCAAACCCGACACGGGAGTGTAACAGATCTTAAATTGGAGTTCAAATAAGTTTTAAAACGTAGGCAGGCCTTAGTCATTCAATCGTTTCTTAATTGACGTTAACAAATGCGCAGACATCAGTATCTAACAGCTTGTATACATGTAAGCAGCCGCCGCTTACGGCAATATACACCTCAAGTCAGGTCACCAAGGACGACATTCCAGTAACTGTTCTGTAGAGGGTATATCACAATACTTATAGTTCATTATTACACATAAGTATGTGCACATATGCATGGCGTCAAGGCCATCCACCTGCCTCTTAAGGAGTATCCATCTTTTGATGTAAATAGATCGATTCCATGTTACCGGACGAAGCCGATACCTCACTATTTGTCGACTTGCCAACGCATTTTATATGCAAAAGTTTGATCAACCATGTTTATAAACAAGACAATGAACATTGCTATTTAATTTGATACCTATGCGACGTTCATTCAGTTGTTGGTAATTATTAGGTTATGGTTCCATTTTCCCAAATAGTGTCGCCGCAGAATAGATAATTCATAATCGTATTTATTATTTTTGATGTCCTCACATAATTTTGCCATTTATATAATTTTATGTTACTTATTTTCTGAATAACAAGCTCTTTCTAGAAGGAAAAAGTGTCCAAAAGTATTTATTTATCCTTTATCTCGCTGCCGTCATAGTTACTAAGCGTATGAAAAATGGTAACGCAGTAGAAAAAAATCCTAATTTTTTAACCTAGGTATTAGGATTTCAAAAGTTCACGATTTTGAGTAGAAATAATATAACTTTATAAATAAAAAAAATTGTGGGGATAATAAAAAAACCTAATTGCGCAAATAAAAGTAATGCATCCACAGTCCGTAGAAAAATCCATAGATGAACTGCAGGCATCAGATGTCGTATCATCGAGCAGGTGATTCAGTAGTTACACAGATGAAATCAGTGGTTTATATGTTATCTGTGTCATTTTCCGGCAAAATTTCCGTACGTGTCATTAAGGATTTATAATTTTATAGTAAATGATACAGTTTTAGTAGGTACTTCATTCAATTGCAAACCAGTATCACAATTATTAACTACCGACGATATGAGTACGTGAGTATCTACTAACTCCTTTGAGTTAATATCTACTGATACATAACAATGTTGCTGTGTATTCGATGTAATTATAACTTGGTTTGTTTGAACATCGTTTATTAGTGACACCAGTGCAGCGTTATATTACTGAGCAATTAGTTGGTACATATTTATTTATCAACTTTTCTTATCGCGTCTAACCCCACCTGATAAGATAGGAGATAGGATCCAAACTGAAAACTGTAGATTTCACTTCACTTTTAAATCAAACTGAAAACCTTTGAAAATGCACGAAAACACCGGCGTGTAACAACGAATGATTCAAGCGAACTAACTCGTTAAGGATATGTATTTAGCAAGAGTTTAAAGCAACCTAGTTTAGATCGAAACTAAGTCTTAATGCATTGATATAGATCCTGGTTTAAATTACACGACCTATGCCTGAAACGAAGTCATTCAAACCTGTTCCACCGAAACGCAAACAGATAGCATTAATTAACGTTGCCGAATACTGGTTAATTTGAAATAGTTTCGATTGCATAATGTTTCCACGTTAGATTATAGTAAAAATATTCGATAGCTCTCTAATTCTAGATCTAATGATATCATTCCAACCAATGCAACAAAGTAATTAGCCAATATCAGAAATCTACTCCAATCTTACTTAACTACCCGATTATTGAAACTAAATTGTTTAAAAAAAGTTGTATTCAACATAATTATATTATTTAATCATAACTCATAACGCGGTATTATACTCAAAGACTATTATCTAACGTAAGAAACGTTTCTAACTGTTATCAACATTATCATTCAGGGTTAGCTAATTGAATGCACAAATAAACATTATAGAGAAAACAAGTGTTAATGACTAATGATAATTACACGCGTAACGAACTTGTAGCCTGTTGCTACCGCGCACCGCAGCCCGAACGAATCTACTGTGTTATTTTAGAGCTGGCTCTAGCTGCGACCATGAACATCATCGTAGAGGTGTAGCACTTAGATATTCATGTAACCACTAGCGCCGGACAATGTCGTTCGTTGACTGCGTTGACTAATTCGAGCAAGCCATTCGTTTTTAAACAAAAGTATAACGAATCGGTTTTTCTGCGTCATGAGAGAAACCTGGGTTTCGAACATAGCGCATACATGACTACATGAGTCTGGTGACAAGGTGAAATTTTGAAATGTAGGGTATTTAAATGAACCTTCGTTATGATTTGCTAAAAGCGCATATATAGTTTCGCAAGTAAATGGAAAACCATTGGAATATTTGCCTTTAACAAATCATAACGAAGGTTTTATTTAAAAATAATAACTACTTTTGTCTGATATCCTTAAGTCGAATAGGTTTTACCTTTATTTTCAATATTGTATTTTTTCTAAGTTACAATAAAGTGACCTAAATTCTTATGAAAGAAATGCACTGCTCGTCCGCTTCCACGTGAAATGCTGATGTCAATAGTAATTATCATTTGCTTATCATCATGATACATAACGCGCCGAGAGACAGTACCCGTGGCGTTAATCACGTAGGACATTTCTATCTTTTTATTAGAGAGACTTACATAAATATCACATAGGATAACTATTACCTGACTCGACCTACCTACCACCACACATCAAATTATTAAAAACCGTAATAAAAAAAACTCAATTGCTCAAGCAGCTATTTTTTAAATCGTTGCAGCAGTGCCCGTAGCAATGGAATGCACGTTTGTTTTTGAATCGACGATATGTAGAGCGACTACAGTAATTTATTAATACTCTTAAAAATAGACCTGCACCATACTTTGGGAGAGTAAATTTTATTTTGCGATTTTGGGTACAGTACAATACAATAAATAATATAATAAATAAATATCTTGGGACATCTTACACAAATCAACCTAGTCCCACGGTAAGCTCAATTAAGGCTTGTGTTGTGGGTACCAGGCGACGATATATATAATAGATAGATACGTATAGATACTTAGATACATAGACAGCCATGACCAAGGAACAAACATTTGCGATAAATAACGAACAATACAGTGCCTAAAAGTTTCTCAGTGTGACCTTCATATTATACCAGTTATAACAGGTAACTAAACAACCTGTAGAAGCGCTACTCTTTGTCAAAAACCTCTCAACTGAAATAAACGCCTTTATCTTGATAATAAAAGGTTTTAGATTATGTGTTATGGTACCTACTATGGGATTTCGGCACAACCGGTGTTACTGTATGGTACACAAATACTAGTAAACGGAAGTACTTTATTTATACCACGATTTGAAATAAAATGTTCTACAGTAATTGTATTTTGGTTGCGTTCCACGTCACCTAAAAATGTAGAGTCACAGAAAACCAATATTAAACGTCTTCCCAACTTACTTCATAAATAGAAGTTGGTTGAACACAATAGTAGATTTGTGCATCTAGGTAAGTGAGTACGGGATTAATAACGAGAGCGTTAGAAGCCTGACGCCGTAGGCGGAGGGTTTTTAATGACTAAGGCTTTTAACTTTTTAGTTAGTATACCTCCGTAATGCAGACAATGTTTTTCACCACTTTCACACATTCACTTGCGGACAAAAAAATAAGTTATAAAACAAAATATATTTCCCGTGATGCATGCAAGCAATGGCGCGCTTAAACAGCAAGTGTGGTAAAAACTACAATATCTCGTTTATGTTTATACCTCTAGAGGTATAATCGAACATAAGTGACACCAATTGACCGATAGTTACGTGGCTACTTGGATATCAGCTGTTTCGCATGTCGGCGTGTGAGAGACGGTCGTTCTAATCCCGACCTCTATACCCCGCACTATCTCGGCAGCAGCTGAATAACGCCTTGTGTTGTATCCGATCCAATTTGAAAACAGACAGTGGATCTTATCAGTTCACAAGTAATAGCGACGCGATACTGGAAACCCGCGTTTATGTGTGTGCTTGTGTTGTGTGTATGTGTTTTATTGATCTGCTAAAGCCAAATATTAATGTAATTAACACGTGCAGTTTTAAAAGTGTAAATGACTTAACAGCAGATCATGGCAACTAACGGTGTCGATATTCATGAGTTGGAAAAATTGAGGTATGAAGATATCTTCTAGTGTGAAACTTTCCCGTTACCGCAAAAACCTTAGATTCGACTATTTCCCCCTCTTTCACAAGAATATGCAAGAGAGATAGAGGTGCAAATAGACGATGGAACTGTACGAATAAAATCGGTTCCTGATAGCCCCTACCCTAATTCTCAATGATGGATAGTGAATACATGTTTTTAAAGAAATGTAGGTACCGCTTTATTTTATGTCTATAATGCAAATTTTCAAATTGAGAATCGATATGAGTTTCCATTAGAGACCTGTCATCAAATTAAGAAGTAGCCACGGTTCTGGTACCTTGAAAAAATATACCTTAAATGAATAGGTAACTAACTACCTTGGCCGATTACACTTTGCTCGCGGAAACTTGAAATGGATAAGACTACACTAGATTGATTGCTTTACCTTTATATTTACACAATTTTAAACTCGTAGAGTCGTTGCAGGGATCAACGAAATAAGTAATTATGGATACAAAAATTACTCATTCAACGATATTAAGATAAGATCTCTTACCTAGTCAGATACAGAAGTTTTGTTACTCATTAATCTAATCTATATTGTACAGTAAAATCAGATTATTTATATATAAAAAACACATTTATATTTATTTCGATAATGTTTATTGAGGTTTAGTCTGTGTCTTAATTTGCTTTGTCATTTATTTCAGTCCGAATGCCGATAGCCCTTCAGGAAAAGATGAAAAAGAAGTTGATAAAGGGGAAGAATCCAAAGATCCACATAGATGGAAAATGATTATAGAACCTGCCCTTATAGGTGCTATGGTCGCCATAAACCTTTCACAGACCTCACTACAAATCTTATACCTGCGTACAGCCTGCATAGTGGACCTGGGATTCGCACCGGAAGTATGCGACAAGGGGGTCGGCGAGGACTTCAGAAGCGCTGAGGTAATGAAATAGTTCATACTGTTCATAGTGATCTCGTATCGGGTTTAGGGTTTATGAACATCAAAAAGATTCAGGTATATGAATATTCGGTTTAGGTATTTTATTGAGATATTTGAATTCATATTTGAATTATAATAAAAGTCAATAAGTACACATAAAATCACTTTATGTTCATACAGGGTATAACAAAAATAGTGGTGGTCTGCTATAGTATTCTGATTGCGAAATATGAGGAGAAAAAAATGGAATAATAAAATCATTTTTTTCATGTAAACGTTTTTTCTGTGCCTCGCCGTATGGGGAACTAATTGAAAACGGTACGCATACACCATACAAGTATGAAGCATCACAGTGATTCGTTACTGTCATCATTTTTTAAGCTGAATGTACTAAAAGTACTAAGGTTTCTTGTGGATCAACGTCTTATAAATTAAAATTCTGTTTATTTTCAGGCCGCAAGTCAGATGGTCGTGTCACAGGTCAACGTGAGTCGGAGTTTTGTGGGAGCACTTATTTCCACAGTAATATTATTGTTCGTCGGGCCATGGAGCGACTGCAGCGGCCGAAGAAAGCCCATAATAATTCTGCCTTTAGTGGGCATGTGCACGATGACAACTTGCATCATTCTCATGAGTATCTTCCCAGGGTTCAATGCCACGCAAACTTTGTACGCGGTACAGATACCGATGTCACTGGGAGGAAATTTCGGTCTCATGCTGGCAGGCGCATTTAGCCACATAGGTGATGTAAGTAATATTTTAAATTCTCAAAAACTTTAGTTTAGAATTACATCTAAGAGTCCTAGTTGACTAAGAAACCCTAAAGTCTCTTATTCTGCCTAGCTCCTTCCCAGCTTGCTTGGGGTTGGCCCTTTTAATCATGCGTCAACAGGCCGATCAGTTCAGGGCCGTCTTTGGTCTTAAGTTTCGATTCTTTTCTGACAACTGCTATTCGTGTTATTGAAGGTCTAGAATATTATACTAAATTGTATTGTATTAATGCTGAAAACGAACTCATTTAAAGTTTTGTGGCATACCACCGAACACAATAGTGTGGGTAATATGACTAATATAATTTTATTGTACCTACAACCGGGAGAGAACAAAATTATGTAGTAGCATGTGTTTAATTAGGCTCCTATTTATGAACTCGACTGTAAAATTTCCGATATCTGAGTAGTTTGTTTCAGCGAATGAAGCCCAATAATGAGGGCTAAGGGTTTGATGATTCAAGCATGTAATTCCTTTAACGCTTACTGTACCACAAAAATATATTTTGATGCATCTGTAAAATAATGATGTACGTGTTCTCATCTCTAATCTAACCTTTATAATAGTTATTTATTATACAAGGGGGCAAAGTTTTTGTTTAACTGTCGTGCCAATATTGAGACCTGAGCTAGCGAAAAATTCCAAAATTGAGCCACGAGCGTAGCGAGTGGTTCAAAAACTGGAATCTTGAGCATTGCGAAGGTCTCAAGGCACGACAGTTGAACAAACTTTGCTGCCAAGTGTAATACAACTTTTTTCCCCTCACTATCGCGAGGAAATATGATTACAAATCTCATCCAAATGTAAATTAACTTAAAGAAACCATTTAAAACTCAATGTCGAAACGTATCGTAGAATAAAGTTACTTCTGGAATTTAAATATAGCCAATGGCTTACAAAGTCATCCATGAGAACGACCAATTTAACATGTGAGCTCCGATTGCGCATGTTTACTACGGTCATACAGATCCACTTATACTAGGCAGTAGGGGGCTATAGGAATTAGAGCAATGTCAAATTACTTTATTCACAAGTGTGTAAAAAGCGTTTTTACCCGCTCGTATTAAACGATAAACGAGCGCTTTACGAGCTAGTGAGGGGAAAAATACTTACCTACAAATACAACAATGTTAGATAACTAATAGGGTGGATCGATTTTTTTATTTTTGGATAATCATTAAATAATCTTTACGAATCGATACTATGTGGCTAGAGAAACAAAAAATAGTATGACCATTTTTGGATATTTTATCATTTTGGACCCCATTTAGAGGCCCGAAGATCGGCCTTATTTTTGAGGATTTTTTAAGAAAACTCAGATGAGCATGGATATTTTCTGTTTTAATTTTATGGATAACCAAAATAAGATTGTTTTGCATAAATAAAGGGTGGAAAGGGACGACGTTCCTTCCCGCTACCGACCGAGCCTACCAACCATTACGATGAACTTTCAGTATGGGACCAACATCGAAAGCGTACATGGAAAATTGACTTTTCCATACTATTGAACTCTAACTAATCACTCACTTTGTATGAGGGATTAAGTTTTTTTTTTAATATTTCGATGATGGTCCCATACTGAAAGTTCATCGTAATGGTTGGTAGACTCGGTCGGTAGCGGGAAGGAACGTCGTCCCTTTCCACCCTGTATAGGATTTGCGTGGTTTAATTATATTAACATTGTTAGCAGGTATCCCACAAAAATGATTTTCAACTTCGAGGCTCTTGCGGCAGTACTTCCCGAATGATTATCGGAAAAAGATATACCTATTGTTGAAGATGTTACTTTTTAGACAGATTATTCTTATAGGGCCGCGTTTCAGAAATTCTTGAAAAAAAATTTTGGTTCATACATTGAAGTATGAAAAAAAATTTTTTTTTCGGATTTTTGGAAGCGTGGGCCAATAAAATGATGGTCGTAAAAACTGAAATTCTTTAACAATATATCTTTTTCCGGTAGTCATTTGGCAAGTACTGCCGCAAGAGCCTCAAAATTGAAAACCAGTTTTTGCCGATACTGGTTATAATTTTCATGTAATTAAATTGTGCAAATTCTAAATTTATGGCAAATAATGTTATTTTGTTTCTACATAAAAATAAAACGGAAAATATCCACAAACTACTGACTTTTCTTAAAAAAACCTTAAAAATAGAGTCGATCTTTGGCCCTATAAACGAAGTACAAAATGAAAGTAAATCCAAAAATGATCGTAATATTTTTGTTTCTTTAGCCACGAAGTATCGATCCATAAAGATTTTTTTATGAATTACCAAAAATAAAAAAATCGATCCCCCTAATAACTAACCATAGGTGTAACATTAGCTAAACTCAACTTACAGAGTTAGGACTGATTTTTCAATCCCCAAATAATGCTATTCGTTACTTAAAATTATCCCCATCCTTTTCTAAAATCATCAGTCAAAAAATGACAGGGCTAACATTTATTTGACAGGTACTGTTAACTGGGGATTGAAAAATCAGTCCTAGTGTAATATGGCAATTGGCAAGTTTCGTAGTAGGTACTTAGGTACGCTAGGTACTTAGTACGAAATAACTACTTCAGTCAATTTTTTTTTCAATTTGTTTTTGGTAGCCTAGTGTAAATTATTCGCCATTTATATCCCGTTGTAACATAGCCCCGGGTATGTTCTTAAACTGCGTCCAAAACCAGCAACATACCTTTAAAATACGTTGTACTCATATGACCGGGATTGCCAACCCGCCTATCAGCTTAGATGATGACGATGAATAACGTAATTCCTTTGATAATTCAGGTATGCCACGCAACAGGCCGCGACGTCACCCGCACTATGGGCACCCATCGCGCGGCCATACAAATAGCACATGTCATGGGCGCCGTCAGCGGACCGCTGCTTTACCGCCAACTCGGATTCCACGGTGTGTTTCCCATTGCATTATTACTGCAGGTACTTACCGTGATTATTTAGCAGAAGGTCAATTGCAGTTATGGGACAAATGAAATTACCCCAGAAATACATGTAACCAGTAAGAGTAAGGATTCTGCGCCATAGTATGTGCGCTTTGCTATGAAGAATAATATAGGCAATAATATAGGCATCTCTTAGGGAGACACGCTTATTTTAGGAGGTCGTATTTGTGGAGTGATTTGCATTAGCCTCATAGCTGCAATTATTCTGGCTGTCCTTAAATTAATACTTTGTTTTTAGACTATAGCAGAATCCAGCGAAAGAATTAGTCTTAGAAGCTTAAACCAAACCAATTTTGACTTCACCAAAATTACTCGTAGTACTTTGTTATTGCAATGGCCAGAAAAATATTAATAAATTCCTTAACGCAATAACGGAATTTCAAATAAATCATGACTTAACCACATGAATAGGTCGCCATTTCTTATTACTTTACATAATTAATTGAATCAGGCGTTACTTTGCGGAAGTCCATATTCAAGGATGAACAATATTGCTTTGCTCTTCCGCGATACAGAATGTGTAGCTAATTAGTGTAACCCGCTATAATTACTTGCGTATTTTTTGCATGCAATTAATTTTCCCACCCTCCCGCCGCAAAAATAAATACGCAAATAACTATAACAAACCACCACCAATAACACTATACTCGACACGTGTTTCGCCTCTCTACGAGGCATCATCAGGAGTTGACGATGTTGTCGGTCTGTTGCCGGACACCAGACCGACAACATCGTCAACTCCTGATGATGCCTCGTAGAGAGGCGAAACACGTGTCGAGTATAGTGTTATTGGTGGTGGTTTGTTATAGTTATTTGCGTATTTATTTTTGCGGCGGGAGGGTGGGAAAATTAATTGCATGCAAAAAATACGCAAGTAATTATAGCGGGTTACACTAATTAGCTACACATTCTGTATCGCGGAAGAGCAAAGCAATATTGTTCATCCTTTATTACTTTACAGGTTAAAAATCCGATTTAGTCGAAACATTGATTTATTTTATAATCACGTCTCTCTCCATAATAAGAATAACTAACTATCATCAATCCTTACGAATATTCATTTACTTCTTCTTACCAATATTCTCTTAATCCAATAATTGTAATTCCAGCTTTCGTCACTAATATTCGTGATAGTGTACGTGAAAGACGTGAGCGTGAACACGGCGAATAAGGTGTCCGTGTTCAACTGGCGTCTGCCGTTCCAAGCTATCGCGTGTCTGGTGCGGGCGCGACAGGATTTCAGGAGGACCATCATATTCCTCATGCTGCTGGTGGCATTATCAGACAGGTTGCTGCTGTCAAGTAAGTCCACATGATAAGGACGTTATGATGAGAAGACTAAGATGCCCGTACTACTAACTAGCTTCTGCTATTCTAAAAGTGTTCGATGCAGGCCCGGCGAGAATTTAGATAGACTGATTGCTGCTTTCGATGAAATTCCTGTGTAAAGCCAAAGATAACACGGCATCTCAGATGTCCGTAGTAAAGTAGTAACATTCGCCATGCTAGTTGTATCTGCCCAGCAGACGTTTAACAAAAACGTCATATTTCTGACGTTGGCGGGTAATATCTCGTATTAAAAACATATCCTTAGAAGGGAGACCAAGATATCTGTGGCAAAACTGATCTCTGCCAAGCGCCTGTCACTTTGGACGAGGCATGTCTAGTGCGGGCACCGTAGTGCGGTAGTACTACGAGTATAAGAGATAAAAATAACAGTCTGTTTTTTAATCTATATAGCCCATAGAAAAAACCTGCATACGTTTTTTACATATAAAAAGTTAGGCGCTATTCTTCAGAAACAAATAGCCTGTGTCTTTGATTTGAAGAAACATAAGTCTTATAGTAGTTATAGCAATGAAGGATATATTTGTTATTGAATATTCTTTTAAGTGCCATTCTCAAAAAGTTTGTAGATCCATTTGGATCACGTCTTCAGTATTGATAAAAATTGGTAGGCTGGTATTAAAGTCAATGATGCTGAGCAAGATCCACCACATTTCCCAAAATGTCCCAGGAAGTTTGTATGGACTTTTCCTTGTTTGTTGCTAGATTTTTATATATTTTTGGTAACAAAAGAGGAACGTTTCATATAAACATTTTGGGAAATGTGGTGCATCTTGCTCAGCAACATTGACTCTACCAGCCTACCAATATTTAAATAAATAAATAAATAAATAAATATCTTGGGACATCTTACACAAATCAACCTAGTCCCACGGTAAGCTCAATTAAGGCTTGTGATGTGGGTACCAGGCGACGATATATATAATAGATAGATACATATAGATACTTAAATACATAGACAACCATGACCAAGGAACAAATATTTGTGATAAATAAATACACAAATAATGCCCTCGCCGGGATTCGAACCCGGAACCTCCAGCTTCGTAGGCAGGGTCACTACCGACTAGGCTACGGAGGCTGACAGACTATTCGATATTTCTATACATTTATACTTCGATATTTATCAATATCGAAGAATAAATGTATAGCAAGATAAACAATACAAGTTACAAGAATAAGAATAAGAAATGTTTATTAGCACAAAACAATATTTAGCTTGGTTAAATTAACAACTTACATGTGTATAGTGAATTGCGCTAAAAGGTCTTCAAAGGTCGTCTACTCGTCTCGCAGTGAAACTCACTACGTGATGCTGATTTTCAGTGAAGCCCATATGGACAAAATGACTCTATCATTTAGTATAACATCATCAAAACAAGTCGATACAGTATTTTTACAATCATAAATAAATATATGATAGAAACATTTTTTTATAAATATAAGTATCTATAGTTTGGTCATGCTAGTTTTAATTCTAAACATATTTTATATCTTTCATTTCAGCTGAAGTCATGCTAGCGTTCATGTACTACAGAAAAAAGTTCAACTGGGATGACATTACGTTTGGATTCTTCCTGGCCTATAGAAATGTGGTCAGTTTTGTGGGTAATTAAATCAATTTCGTAATCTTAACAGTTTACCAAATAACAAATATTAGATGTCTTAGAAAAATATCCAAGTTCAGCTACGTCTTACAAACAAGGTGGGATATACGAGCCCACATCCTCAGCTTGCGCAGCAGATAGAGAGCAGCCGATCACGAGCAGCCGATCACGAGCCTTACTTGTTGTTTTAGCTGTAGTTTTATTTTTAGCAATTACCTATGATCTTAAAATCTAATCGCAACATACGAGTTCAAACTTAAAATATTTTTTTGCCGGCTGTGAAAGGGTAAACAAGCTAACAAAAGAATGTTACATTGCAGGCACAATGCTGATCCTGACGCTGCTGAAGCGGCGGCTGCGGCTGTCGGATGAGGCGGTGGGCGCGCTGAGCTGCCTGTCCTACCTGCTGGCCACTTCGGGCCTCATCGCGGCTAGTTACACTTACGTCGTTTTCTTACGTATGTCAAACGCCGATTCAACCGACAAAAGACCTGGAAAAATCCTGATCTTGCTTTATTTAGCTCCACTTTGACTTATAGGCCACAAACACGGGATTAACTGACGAACACAACCCCGAACTCTTGTCGTGGGTATCGTAAGAATCGATTAAGTGATTATAATGTCACTGACCATTATTTTATTAAAGATTGACACACTACTGCGATCGCCAACCCGCTTGCCCAGCGTGGCGATTATGAGTATTTACCTCTTAATCTTAATGCATGCATAAATTCCATAAGCATAGTTATAGGTAATGGGGGAAGCCTATGTCCGGCAGTAAAATGGCTGATCTGGCTGATGATGCTAGTTCAAACTCAAAATTGTGAAAGCCGGACTTACAGTCTGTTCAGAAAGAAATACATTTCTAAGTGCCTCTTTTTTAATTTATATCTCATTCTCTCACCACCCTATGTCATTTGACATAGGGTGGTGACCTGGCATCTTGGCTTTTAGCCAATAATTATCTGAAAGTAATATTAGTATTAAAAAAAGAATTGGCAAATGTTTGCAGTTATAATTAGGTATTTAAATTATATAATTAAAAAAAAGGGGGAATAACTACTCAAAATAATATTTAAAAAGCAGTATTATACGGCGCGATCCGTCGGTCCCGATCACCGCATGCGATTAATTGGATCCAACCGACCGCGTCGTCTAATACCGCTTTTTAAAAGTAAAAATTTGCAACTTTCAAACAGGTCAATCTTAAAAAAAATGAGGTGTCAGTGTCGTATTTCACTTTTGTTGTGTTTCGAAGACTTAGTTAAGTAGTTGACTTATTATTTCTTAGAAAGAAGATACATTTTTAGGGTTCCGTAGCCAAAATGGCAAAAACGGAACCCTTATAAATTCGTCATGTCCGTCTGTCCGTCTGTCCGTCTGTCACAGCCGATTTACTCGGAAACTATAAATGCTACAGTAACGAAATTTGGTAAGGATATGTGTTGTATGAACCGCTACAGGATTATGATACTAAATTGTAAAAAAAACCATTGGGGTGGGGGCCCTCCATACATGTAACTGAGGGATAGAAATTTTTTTTTAGTTGTACATAAGCGTGTGGGGTATTAATAGAAAGGTCTTTGAAAATGATATGAAGGTTTATACATCACATTTTTATTTCAGCAAATCGTTTTCGAGATATCAGCACTCAAAGTCTGAAAAATGTGTCCCCCCCCCCCCTCTATTTTTTAACTACGCGATATAAAATTCTGAAAAAAATATGTGTTATGCACATCTATAAACTCTATCAACGATTTTTGGTTTGATTAAATTATCGCCTATAGTTTTTGAGGTAGGTTGATTTAACTGTATTTTTTAATAATAAATTGATAATGGTACGGAACCCTTTGCGCGCGAGTCCGACTCGCACTTGGCCGGTTTTTTTGTTTCATTTCATTGCATGTTTGAGAAAAGCATTATACATACCTCGGCCATGAAGTGACGGGTTGCCGTCCGAATACTATCCGGCCTCGGTTCGCTCGGCCGTCTACATATATTCGGCCGGCAACCTGTCACTTCCCGGCCTCGGTAGTAATGTACTATTTCTGCCCTTTTTGCGCCAATCATTTTTTTCCAAACAGACATTACTCTAAGTAGTTAAGCAGGAATATTTCAATTCCAATTCCAATTTCGCGACCCTTTCCATGGTTCTAAATTATAATTATTAAGTAATTCATAATTACAAGTTCCACGGTTTTTTTAAATTATTAATTATGTAATAATTATAATTTAGAACCGTGTCACCGCTTTTTGTCATTGTTTTGATTAATCATCAAATTAATTTCAGTGGGAAATAAGTGTTTCTTATTTTTGGTTTCAGTTTGTCTGGTTGGTATCATAAGCCAGGGCTCACAAGTGGTGCAGAGACCTATATTGAACAAGCAAATTTTACCGACCGAACAAGGTGTGTATATTTACATTTATCTAGTGGTGTAGACAACTGAACAATCTTGCCTACTTCATCGATAACAATTACTTAAGAAAAAAATAGAATTAACCTGCTCATAGCTGATTTTTTTACTGTTGCCGAGGGATACCATATATGTACTAGGTTTACATTAGGAATAGGTGGTAACATTGCCTACACGAAAAAAACCTATCAAAATGACTTCCCATGATTTTCCTAAACGATTTAAACCAAAGTTTGAGTCAATCATTTTATTTATTTATTTTTTTTTTTTATTGCTTAGATATTTTTTACCCCCTAGGGCTAAAGTCACCCCAGTTTTAGAGCATATTCGTCTTTTCATTCAGATAATTGTCACACTAAAACCTGTTTTTTGATCCCTAGATAAAAGTATCCGTTAGTAAAAATTATCACTGCCTACGTATCTTTTTTCTTTTTTCAGATAATTAGTATTCAAATAAACGATAGAGCTAATATTTAGGTAGGTATAGGTAGTTGCACGAGAGTCGAGGTCACGCACACATCAACATGAATTTGAAATTAATGTTCTTTTTTCGTACTGACAGCAAACCCAATTGCAACTGTAAGATTGACCAAAAAGTTTGTTCAAGGGATTTGCTTCAATATTTTGACGCAAGTCATTCATTCATTCACTACATTTTTTGCAATTAGTACTTCATTTGGATGTGTGTGTAATCATTCACCTCAACTCTGCTGTAATTACCTATATCTGACAGATACTTTAAACTAAGAATTAAAAATCCAGTAGCAATGTTTGTATTATTTCCAGGTAAAATCTACAGTGTTTTGGGGGCTCTCGAATCCGCAACACTCATCGTAGCTGCTCCCTTCTACTCTTACCTGTACAGCAGAACTGTCAAGACGATGGCCGATGCATGGTTATTGCCATGCCTGGGTTTAGCCTTCGTACAATTAACAGCTTTCCTTATTACCAGAAAATTAATACAAAAAAGCCATTATCAAGAACCCGAGAAACCTGTAGTTCTATCACAAAAGCCTTTAGATGATAATTATGAATTACGAAATTGCTGTGTAGATAATGGAGAAAAAAAAGGAGAAGTAAAAGGTGCTTTAGAATCGAGTCAAATAGGCCTTGCTAATAATGTAACATGATATGAAGATGTCGAATACAATATGTTTCACCTAAAAAATGGTTTTATTAATCATCACATCACATGCACCTTTTTGTTTATCAGTTGCGATAAGTGATAAAATAATTTTGGTGATTTTTACCTGCATTAACCATATCTTTTGATTATCAACTTCTAGGTATTTATTTACTCATATTGTAGGTAGGCAACTGGCCTTCGCCCTAATATACAATACACTGATAACAACAATCACATTACCTATATTCGTCACTATGTAAGCATAATTATATATGAAACGTAAGGTCACTATTCACTTACCATCAATCATTAATAATACGGATACCAATTTTGAAGAGACAAGTATTGGTTGCGACCGATATACGCCGCAGATTCCCAAGGGCGATTGAAAATATGGTGGTAACACTAGCATATAGGTATAAAGAACATAGTTGATTTGAGGTTCGAGGTCTTTCTAAGCAATTCTTGAAAAAGATTCACTGGGGCATAGGCACATGTGATGGAGGAACCAGATCTATAGTTTAACTTGCCCATCATGTGCTAAGCCTACAGTCTCGAAAAAACATTTTTTCATCACACTTGCTTTCAAAGCGCGCCATTGCTTGCATATTTAAGTCTTAAAACTTATTTTATTGCCTATAAGTGTGATGTGTATGCATAACGGTCGGCAAGTGGAATACAAACCCGAGTCATCAAAAGTCCTTCGCCTACGGCGTCGGGCTTCAAACACTCTCGTTAGTAATATCGTACTTACCTCCCTAAATGCACAGATAATATTGAATTCGACCAAGTCGCCGATCGAGTTTCATAGGATGTATTTACATTTTACGTATTGCATCTATATGTAACTGCCGTAAACAGCTGTCTACAACCTAAATTGATTGTTCTAATTGATATCAAAAGCAGATTTGGAAACTAGGGTATAACACACATTTCAAAAACAACATATCTCTTGGCACTAGGGTAAATAAACTAAGTTGGCCTGTATCAGATTATTCGTCGAGATCGCATGATAAAACTCTGTGGAAAACAGTGATTATTCTAGAATCTCAAACATTATACACAACAGGAAAAAATAAATCTTATCAGCAGTTTTAGGATTGACGTAGGGTGGTACCAACCAGTGTAGGACACGTTTAGCTGGCAAACACTCTTAACGGACTATAAGGAATGTAAGATTGTAAAATGACTGTTGCGAGACAAATGCAAACAAATGCATCAGTTTCTTTAAATTTAATAATAATGAATGTAAGTTATTGGTCCCTCACGTTTTTGCTCGTTGTTTACCTTACCGATGCCGTCATCACAATTCCCAAGTGGGATATCGTTGTAGTGTAGAGATGGGGTTTCCGAAATAACTTTATCCTGGTGCTAGTGGTTTCAGGCGGCTCGTATATCAGTCACGTCGGTATACATACCAAAAATAGTTTAGGTACTATCCTGCACTTTAAAAACAAATATTTTAGCATTGTGCCAAAAATTATTTTGCATCGATGAGTAGTTTCCATTTGATCCATGGATCGAAAATGTTCTCATAGAATGTTCTTGATAGATAGTTCTTAAAATAAAGTGTGTGTACACTTGCCCGCTGCGTACGTTTACGCAGCGTGACTATATTGCTCATGTATTGTCAGGGCGTGTAGGGTCTGTTAATCAGCATATTTTCAATTAATAAAGACGCCGGTAGTTTAAACATAACGTCAAATGAAGCGATTTTCAACTGAAATTTACAATGTTTCAACGTGGATAAAAAAAAACTTAAACCTTGAGTTCACTGAAGAGGACAATGCGTAATAAACTCTTATCTTAAATGAGGAGTGTCTGTACAAAAGGACTTCTTTTCCAGTTTGAACTTTTTTCATTTCGATTTTCTTAATGTGTTTTTGATATAGTACTTGAGTACCTAAGTTAATATAAATGTTATGGCACTAAATATATTGCCTTATCAACTTAGTTATTAAGTACTATTAAAGTAAACTTAAGTTATACCAACAACTTTCAGAATTAAGCCTTTTTGATGCAAAACTTTTAGAATTAAGCCGTTTTGTTGCGGCTTTGTGAGCTTATCCAATAATACACAAGCTGTTTTTTGAGGATTTTTTGCTAACCCTTTATTTATACAAAAAGTACTTAATAACAAATTATCATAATAAAATATTATGTATTTATAAAAGTTCATATCCTTGTTTTACTATTAGAAATAGGCTCTTTTGATACGTCCTTTGAAATTTTAACATTTTAGAGGACAAGAAGAGACGTGAAACCCAAAACGTACCTATAAGTATTTCTCTACTTTTAGCAAGACTACATTCATAGTTAAAAAAAAAGTTAAAAGTGGAAATAAGTTCTTTTGAAAAGACAATGAAATGTCTCAGAATTTTCGAACCAAGTAATAGACCATTACATTAAAAGATTTTGATTTGGGATAACTAGACCCCGGTATTCCGATACCGGGAAAATGGTACAAAATGGTGCAAAATGGTAGCTGTCAAGTTCTTAGGGATGGGGTAAAAATATTTGTGATGTCGATAGTTAAAGTTACATGTCGATAATTTTTCTTTACCGTAATAATAAGCTAAGACTTTAATTAAACGCACCTATTTACGATATAAACTAGGACTACATAATTACAAAATCAACTAAATATTTATTTAATGTTATGTAACATCGCCATACTTTTTATTGAGGCAATTGTCGATGAACCTTCTGAAGTTTAGGTTTTCGAATTTGGTCCAAAGTATGTTACAACTGACGAAAAACTTAAGCAGATCTCGGTTACTACGGTTAATTGGTTTTAATTTTTTTCTTTTTTTATGAGTGTTTTCATACAAGATTGAGTTGCAATGCAAGATATGCAAGATTACAAATATTGGAATGGAATATCCTTTATTAAATAATCAATATTAGTAGAACATACGTTGTTGATTTTCTCTTGATGGTAATTCGACTCCATGTGCTTTTTTATATTCCAACATCTGGAAATTATGTGTATTCTGCAAATTGTATATTAAATGTTTTTCATTCATTTTTGAAGTTCAGGGTGTTCAGCAAGAAGTGACTCCACTTTCTATTGTATAAAATATTTTAGGCGAATAGACTCGTAAACACGGCTAAATAATCAAAATAAAAGCTAAATAATCAAAGACATCGTTGTAAGATGACTTTGACTATGTATTGACATAAATAATTTATTATAAGTATTAAATATCTCTAAATTTTTTATTCAATGTTGAGCAACTCGAAACATAATTAATGTAATAGCAACAGCACATGTAATAGCAGCGATTTGTATTGTAATAGTAAGGATTTACATATTAAATGTTAATTATTATCATAGATCCCGAAAAAAGGTATACAAATAAATGGTCCTTGTACAGTAGGGTTCAAAATTGCATGGACAGTTTATGAATGAATTCATTCATAAATTGTCCATGCAAT
>JALPQI010013729.1:0-26367 GCA_025490895.1 Thaumatotibia leucotreta | reverse complement strand
AAAGAGAAAAAAAAAATTTTTTCGGCGTTATTTGACATTAGGTCTCATAATCATTTTTGTTTATTTTGATATCTAGAATGCATACTTAAGATCTTCTGAAATGCTCGCGCCCGGGCGCGCCCTGAATTCTTATTTGTAAAAATACAATTCCTAATTATCTTCTAAACCTAAAATATTCTCATAAATATCGTCAAAAGATTTTGACTATGCATTCTAGACATCAAAACAAACAAAAATTATTGTGAGACCGAATGTCAAATACCACTAAAAAAAAAATATTTTTCTCTTTTTTTTTTAGATTTTTTGCATACTTTTTAACATTTCCAGTACTTTTTATCATGACAACAATTTGTTAAAATTATTTATTTTAATATTTTTTTAGGGACAGGTTATTTCGTCAAGTTAATTCCCATTTTTTGATTGCCAGGCAAAAGGTGTGGTAATATTAAAACACATTGTGGTAGCATTGTAATCAAAAAGAAGTTTTATGACGAGTTACGTCGAAAATCTTATTTCGAAAAAAAGGTTGATTATCTCTGAAACCAAGCCGAATCCAGGAAATTTTATATAACATTAAAGACTCTAAATACCGTCAGGAATTGAGCATTAAAATCTTTTGGAATGCTCGCGAGCATTCCGTGTGTGCCATACCTACTTAATCAAATGTGTTTATTTCTTTAGTGTCCATCTTCTTGCTTTCTTATCTCATGACACATTGATCCCAGAGGAAACGTGCATATATCTTTTTTGTAGAGAATTTTATGTAGATTACTTATGTACTAGAACGTTTTTTGCTACAAGCCACGGTTTACGAGTTATTCACGAAAAATTAAAAATAACGACCTTTACACCCCCCTCCCCCCGTTAGCTCCACCCCTAACCACCAGTACTTTTAGTACGTGGTTTAAAACACCATTCCCTACAACTATGCCAAAATTCGCTTATACACGAGTTATTTCCCCCGATAGGCAACTTTTGGTTTTCGTTAGGTGGGCTACCAATGCAGTAGGTAGGTAATTACATGGGACGCCGTAAAGTTCAATTTCACTTAAATTATCGCGTACACGGCTGAATATCTGAGCGTTTCAACACTTTCAACCGCGTAATTTTGTGAACATAATCATTATATTCACACACTTTAACACAATAATTCCTAAAATGACCCCGCGTTACTCGACCCGCGATCTTTCCGATGCAAAGGTGCCCAGTGTGAAGGGCAGCCCATCACACTGCCTCGCTATACCGTGATGGACAACCTTTGCATCAAGAAGAACCCGGAGCGTGGGTCAAAACCTCTCTCCCGCAAACGCCGACCCACCGCCCTAGTAAAGTCCTTAGCCTCAGCACACCAACACCCCATAGTCTCCACCGCGAGCGGGACAAATAAATAGTTTGCCAACACCGCATATTTTTCCCGCTTGCGAACCGCAGCCGTTCAGTTTAGGACCTAATCTGAATCGCGATGTGTAGTTCCATAGAATAACTCTCAAAAACGGACAAGTTGAATCGCATTTAAAAGATCATCTCGCCCCCTCGCGCTTTCATGACGCGCGGTTGACCGAGCCTTAATCATAATAAGGCCATAACTCAAAAAAAATGTTTTCAACTTCATCGAAAAAAAAACAGCGGTACTAGATAAAGTATAGACTCGTACTCTCCTTTCTCAAGGTTGATCACAGAACATCAGGAACAAGAAATTTGAGATTACTCAGCTTGAGTTCAAGACAGACACAATACGATAACAGTTGCCTTTGAATATCTATCTGCAGGAGGATACGCGGAGAGCTGACATACCTGGAGGTGAGCAGTACATAACGAATTGAAGGAAACGGGACTCTCTTGGCCCAAGACTCAACTATGTAAATGTGCGGGCCGATCAGCGCAAGTGCGTCCGTAACAACACTTCACAATTCCAACCATTCTACTCGTACTTACCTACCCTTCGTAGATCGGAATACTGGACAGACATTCCACCAAATTTTATTGTCCACAATGTCCACGTGTAGATTGATAATTGCATCTACACGTGGAAAATAAAATTTGGATTGCTAGTAAAAAGATATGTGCGAATATTTATCGTAGGTATACAGTTTTAATATTTATTGGTACATTTTTACAATATATCCACATACCTGTACTTAAGTATTTAAGCAAATTCTCAGCATTTAGGCCACTTTCGCTTCTACTCGCACCATTGAAACGTCGGTAGACGTAATATTTACACTATAGAACTATGGTATTGTCCATCGTAATCAGCACAATATTAATTGCTGCTGCATTCGCAGCGGCAAACGACTCCCCGCACCCCCTCTCCGACGAGTTCATATCTCAGATTAACTCGAAGCAAAGTTCGTGGAAGGCCGGCCGGAACTTCCCAGTGGACACTCCTCTAACTTTCGTCAAAGGTTTATGTGGAGTAATCAAGGACACAAAGCGGTCAAAACTTCCTGTCATAACCCACGACGTTGATTTAATCGCCAGTTTACCGGAAAACTTCGATCCCAGAGACAAGTGGCCGAACTGTCCGAGTTTAAATGAAATCAGAGACCAAGGATCATGTGGCAGCTGCTGGGCTTTCGGTGCGGTTGAAGCTATGACCGATCGCGTTTGTACTTACTCCAATGGCACAAAACATGTTCACTTCTCAGCCCAGGATTTGGCGAGTTGCTGCAAGTCATGGGGTTGTCAAGGTTGTCAAGGTGGTGTACCATCAGAGGCATTCAAATATTGGCAGGAGGTCGGTATAGTATCTGGAGGGCAATATGGTTCGTCTGAGGGCTGCAGGCCTTATGAGATACCCCCATGCGAGCATGCTGTGGACGGACCGAGGCCGAAGTGCGATCACAATTCAGAAACGCCAGCGTGTACATCTAAATGCGAAGTTGGTTATAATGTCGAATATGACCAAGACAAGCATCGCGCCAAAAAAGTTTTTTCTGTTGACGGAGAAGACAACATTAAAGCAGAGTTGTATAACAACGGTCCAGTTGAAGCGGACTTTACTGTGTATGAAGACTTCATACATTATAAAAACGGTGTATATTCGCATACAGCTGGCGCTAAGGCTGGTCGCCACGCTATTAAAATGTTGGGTTGGGGAGTGGAGGATGGCAAGAAGTACTGGTTGTGCGCCAACTCCTGGAACAGCGACTGGGGCGACAAAAGCTACTTTAAAATTCTTCGCGGCGAAGACCACTGTGAGATCGAAAGTGGCGTCGTTACTGGGGAACCTGAATAAGTTGGAGGTTTATCAGTGCCGATTACTCCATACAGAAGACGAAATAATAGGGTAGGCAGAGGCACAATTATATAATAGGCGCCTGTTATAAGTTTGTTTTTATTTATACATGGTTCTTTACCACTTTGTCGGCGTATCTGATTTATATACAGGTACCACAAATTTCAGCTTTCGGTGCCAACGGTCACTGAGATTATCCGCGTATGGACGAACGGAAGGATGGACACACAGAAATAGCGAAACTTTAAGGGTTTCTGGTTGACTACAGAACCCTAAAAATGTAGCCTGAGACATAAAAAACCAAAAAAATTAAATATTAAAAACTTATTTATTTATCTGTCATTATGTTCAGTTGTATAATATAAGTTATTATCTTAGATGACTAAACCTATTTTTAGAGTTCCGTAGCCAAAATGGCAAAAACAGAACCCTTATAGACTCGTCATGTCCGTCTGTCCGTCTGTCACAGCCGATTTACTCGGAAACTATAAATGCTACAGTAACGAAATTTGGTAAGGATATGTGTTATATGAACCGCTACAGGATTATGATACTAAATTGTAAAAAAAAACCATTGGGGTGGGGGCCCTCCATACATGTAACTGAGGGATAGAAAAAAAATTTTTGTTGTATATAAGCGTGTGGGGTACCTACATATTAATAGAAAGGTCTTTGAAAATAATATGACGGTTCATAAATCTCATTTTTATTGAAGCAAATCGTTTTCGAGTTATCAGCTCTCAAAGTCTGAAAAACGTGTCCCCCCCCCCCTCTTTTTTTTAAACTACGCGATATAAAATAAAAAAAAAATATATGTTATGCACATTAATAAACTCTGTCAACGATTTTTGGTTTGATTAAATTATCTCCTATAGTTTTTGAGGTAGGTTGATTTAACTGTATTTTTTAATAATAAATTGATAATGATACGGAACCCTTCGCGCGCGAGTCCGACTCGCACTTGGTCGGTTTTTATACAACTGAATCAGCAGGTACACTACAGGGGACGTGCTGATTTTGAGGGATCAAGACTAAGAATTAAACGCAGGATAAAATCAGGATTACCTTAATTTTAAATATATTATTCGGTGAGATACAGTTAATATATTTGTAAGACAACACATCTGAGCCATTGGTAGAAGTAGAAAAAGTTAAAAAAAGTAACAAACAATTAGAAAAAGCATGGCATATAATTATCTGCATCATTTGAAATTTCCTTGTCACTTCCTTATAAAGGGTGTTTGGTTAGCGGTGTCGGAGCTTTTAAGGGCTTAAACTACAATCAATTTCATCGATAAATTACCAAACAATTTTTTTTTGTGCCAACGATAATTAAATGGAGGCCATTTTAAAATCTCAAACAGACGAATACGGGCGCACGTGATATTTCTGTAATTATTCGTTAGTTATCGGTCCTATCCTTGCAAAGAAAATAACGTTAGAGAGCTCATTAGATAAGCAAACTAATTAAGCTAATCATTTGACTCAACTATTTGAACAACAAGGCTAAAAAATTTTTTTTAATTAAAAATAGTTAAAAATTCAAATTTTTCAATTAATTTAATTTTGCATGAAAACTAGGTCGTTAAGATAGGTTTTTGGTATTGTTATTTGTTAATACAGGATGTTAGCTAAAACACAACACCATAATTACACTTGTATCTTAAGTACTTTAGGAATTACAAGTGCTCAAACATGCACTGGATGGATGGAAGGCGGCCACTTCACTAGTCAGTACACTGCTGACATTCATTTGTTTATGGATTTTGCAGCGGGAATGTTAAATGCAGCTGTTTTGGTGTATGTTTGAGCACTTGTAATTCCTAAAGTACTTAAGGTATAACTGTAATTATGGTGTTATTTTTTAGCTAACATACTGTACTAATAAATAACAACACCAAAAACCTATCTTAATGACCTAGTTTTCATGCAAAATTAAATTAATTGAAAAGTTTAAGTGAATTTTTTACTATTTTTAATTAAAAAAAAATTTTTTAGCCTTGTTGTTCAAATAGTTGAGTCAAATGATTAGCTTGATTAGTTTGCTTATCTAATGAGCTTTCTAACGAGATTTTTTTTGCAGGGATAGGGATATAATTCCAGAAATATCACGTGCGCCCGTATTCGTCTGTTTGAAATTTTAAAATGGCCGCCATTTAATTATCGTTGGCTCAAAAAAAAATTGTATGGTAATTTATCGATAAAATTGATTGTAGTTTAAGCCCTTAAAAGCTCCGACATCGCTAACCAAACACCCTGTATGTACACAAATACATACTTTGAAAATCTTTTTTCGCATTTGAATTTAGTTTAATTGTTATAATTATGTTATAATTTCCAATAATCACCTGACTAATATCAGATGACTTGTACTTCTAGTCGAATGAGCATTGAGCATCTATAACTTCAATATTGGTTCAGTAGTGGTGTACTTATCTAAAATTAAAAGTTAAGAACCGGGCAAATTTAAACAACTAAAGGAGCAGAAGCATTGTGTTGACACAAATAACTGACATTAAGTACGGATATTCATACGTATTAATTACATCGACAAACAAATGAAGTAAAAAGTAGAAAAATAATCCGGGGTGCCTCCCCTGAACGTAAAGTGGGGGATGATTTTTTATTTCAACACTAAAATGTGTCATATCGAATCGATAGGTACCTACTTAAAAAAGACCAAGGATTTTTTTATCATATTTCGATGAAGTGATAATTTGTGGAAATAATCACTCCGGAACTTTAAAAAATTGTTTTGAAAGTGTCCGACCGAAACATGATTCTTTGCCGAAACCGAAAACTAAGGTTCGGTTAGAATCTAGTTTCATTACTTAGGTACGTGAGTAAGCCGGTTCGATAATATTTTAATAAGTTAGGTACGAATATACAAAATCAATCACATAAAACAAAGAAGTCAAATTAAAAGTGGAAAAGTGTATTCTCAATACAGGTGGTGGTTGTGTAAGACACCTCAAAATAATAGTCAACACCACTGCAGTTTTTCACTTTAGGTTTATTACAGGAAACACTTTACATTAAATAACCAGCAAATACAACTAGACTAGAATAAGCAACTGATTGGAACAACTACTTTAACCTGTTATACAATACTGCCATCCAGTTACGTTCCCAGAACTAGAATGCCACTCGCGCTATTTTGTGCCAACTCCCGCTCTTTTTGCCCTTCCACCAAACTATGACGTCACCGGAATGGTCAGTAAAACTACTTTTTATGATAAATAATGTAATATACACGCCATAGTGCAACAAAACCTTACAGTTGTTTGTGTTCGGTCTTGAAATATTGATTATTAGTTGGCAACCCTAGCCATATAAACATACACAGAAAGTGCTCTCGGTGATTTAAATAAGTAAAATTGTAAATAACATACACTTACGATTATAGTGCATACAAAAGTTTGAGTTCATAACTTGCGATTGAAGCCACGCTATTTGTTACCGCACAATGACACTTTTTGGGATTTTAGAACAATGGTAAGAATAACTTTTAGCCGTTTTACATTTAAAATCATTAATGTAAACAAATGAATTCAATAATTATAACGGTGCAATGAACATTACACTCACGCCATTGGATGAAGTTTTTGACAACGGACAGATTGATTGACCTGAAGTGCGCTGCAGATAAATAATAGTGTTGCCATAAGATAAAAATAAAAAGTTGCGTTCATAAACTGGAATATGCATAATTTTGGGTGCATTCGAACGTTACCATAAATCAACCTAGGACTCGTTCAAAAACTAGGATAAATTAATTTCCCAATACCAGAAGTGATTTAAACATAACTAAAATGGCATCTAAGAAACTCGTCAAAGCGACTACGAACACCCGAAATATGACAAATATAGTGATTTGTTACAAGTGCAAATCTTTTGTTGACCCAAAAAACACAATATCATGTTCAGCGTGTAAGAAAAGATATGAATATGACTGCGCAGGTGTATCAGAAAAGCTGCACCGATTAAGAACACTTGATTCACGGAAACAGTGGAAATGTAAAATATGTATAGAAAATAAAATATGCCTTGAAAGAACGACTTCGAAGACAAAAGAGAACTTTAGCACCTCTTTATCATCCCCAGTGACCCACGAAACTACTGATATGATTACATTAGATCAGCCTCTTACCTTAATTACGACCCCTGAGAATGACAAAAAAAAGCAAAGTCACTCCGATGAGACATCAGTACACCTACCAGCCTCAGAATTTACCAAAAAGTATGAGGATGAACAACTTATGAACCTCGGGGATACTAAAATACCAAATTCTCACCAAACACCTGTACATTCGCCATTTACTGAAATCGCCAAAAATCATGAAGTACAAAAACAGGCTATAACCCTTGAGGATACTAAAATGCCTCAGATGATGCTTGCTCAGGCTACGCCCAAAGGAACCCCAAAGCAAGATGAGGTTAAAGAGCTACTAGAAACCCCAGAAACTACAAAAACACATGACGAGACTTCACTGACTTTGGAGACATTAAAATTGAAATACAATACTTTTAATTCCGATATATCTGACTCTCAAAGCTCATCCGAAATTGGTGAAGGCGATACACTCGACGAATCGTCTTTTAAAAATACTCCGTTATCATCAGCTTTACTATCCAAAAGTGCAGATATGTCCTTCAGAAAGTCAAATGAACTACAAGAAGCGAAAGAAAAAATCGAACAACTATCATCGGCGCTAGATATTACGCAAAATGAATTAGAAAATAAAATATTAGAAAACAACGAACTGTATAGACAAATAGAGAAACTCACTGTAGAAAACACAACATTAAAAACTTTATGCTATTCGCCAACAGTCAGAGGAAAGTTTGGTAGTATAAAAAAACCAAGTAAAATACCGTCATTGATCTCACCAAACGGGATGTCAACGCCAACACCAACCACAGCTTTTCAATCAGCAAACACTGCAGATGAAAGTACGGACTTTCTTTACTTGCGGCGAAAAATTATTCAATTGGAGGAGCAACTGAAAGACGCAACTAGCGAAATCGCAGACTTAACAAAACAGATCGAAACATTGTCACAAAAACTCCTATACACTAGCAATAAAGACATTATACTTAATATGAAACACCCTGAAGCAATTTCAACAGACACTAGATCGTCAGAAACCAAAAAGAAACAAGAAATGATCCTCACAAGCAAAAGAAGAACCAAACTCTGCGTTCTTAGTAATCAGAGGTATAATGGAACTTTAGCGGCGATAGACAATGCATTTGATCACGATTTTGATTATTGCCTTTACACTATGCCGAATTTGCGAATACATGGAATATTAAAGACCATACACAACAAACTCATAAATTTTACGCAAAATGATTTTTGTGTAGTACTTTTAGGTGAAACCGATTTCAAAAACAAACAAAACAATCTTAAACTAGTTTACGATATAAGGGCTGAAGTACAAAAAATAACTCACACTAATGTAATTGTTTGTCTTCCTACCTACGTGTGTGGAGCTCCTATATATAACTATCTAATCGAAACTTTTGGCAAAGAATTAATACAGGATGTAAATAGCGATTATTATTGCCACATTTTTGACACTAATTTTGAATTATCACTAGATATGTTTTCTAAATACTCTGGAAAAATTAATAAATATGGTGTAAAGAATATATTTTTAAGCTTAAAAAAATATCTTAGAGATATTCAGAGATGTGCAAACGAAAGCCAGGTAGTCCAAAGGCAAACCTTACAGCACTCCTTTCGTTGCAAATTATTCTTGTAATGCTAACGATATTGGTATTATAAACAGCTCGAAACTTTTTCTTATGCATCAAAATATTGCAGGATTATTAAATAAAATAGATAATGTTAATATAGTATTAAACGAGCTCGAGTCTAAAATGTGTAAGGTTGACGTGTTATGCCTAACTGAGCATTTCATGAAGCGTGGTGAAGAAGTAAACTTAGTACTCGGAGGCTACACATTAGCGGACTCTTTTTGCCGCAGCTACAGTCGTCGTGGAGGCACATGTATACTTATAAGAAACGGAATTAGTTTTAAGGCAGTAGATTGGATTAAAGCCTTAAGCATTGAAAGTGTATTCGAATGTTGTGGCGTACTGTTGCCAGAACTGCAATGTATGGTTGTTTGTGTATACCGAACTCCAGGAGCAGACATAGGCTTGTTTTTTCAAAAACTAGATGATTTGTTGATAAAACTCTATAGAAGCTATGCAAAAAAAGTTTTGATCTGTGGAGACTTCAATATTGACCGTCTTAAACAAAATTCCACGAGCCTCGAATTTGAAAGAATACTACAGGAATACAATTTTTATCTCCAAGTAAACAGTCCTACCAGAATAACAGTGAACACTAGTACTTGTATTGACAATATTGCATCCAACTTTAAATTAAAAAACAAAGTGCAAGTTCTTCCTCTTCAATTATCAGATCACACTTCCCAGCTAATTGGTATACCCATACAAGAAAAGAAAGTAGTTGACAGGTGGTACAGCTGGAAACGTGACATGTGTCAGTATAATAAAGATAAATTTAGAGAGTGTATTAATAGCTTATCCTTCTCAGAAACGTTTACTTCAGATGACACGAATGAAGCGTTTACTAAATTTCATGATTTAATTGTTTTGTTCTTCGATCTTTGTTTCCCACTTATCAGGGTTAGAGAGAATAACATTAGAAAGCCGAATTGGATTACAAATGGTATACGAATTTCAAGCCAAAAGAAAAGACACATGTATCATCAATATATACGTAGTCGAAACGGAAATATAAGAAATAGCTATACAAAATACACAAGAATACTTAAAAAATGTGTACAAGACTCGCAAAAAATCACAAACGCCACATACGTTAGTCAATCAGATAATGTTACCAAAGCGACTTGGAATGTGATAAAGGATAATACTGACAATAAAGAAATTAGCAAAAGTATAGGTATAATTCGTCAAAACGGTCTGGTTATTAGTAGCCCAACACAAATAGCAAATGCGTTTAACGACAAATTTGTGGACGAGGCAAATGAACATACAGAGAATCTAGCAATAAATAATCACAGCAACAGCCGCGTTGCAACCTCTATCTTTTTACAACCTGTAAACCCTTATGAAATTATTGAAATAATCAAGTCACTACGCAATACCAGGTCCACTGGCTATGACAACATCCCTACGTCCTTAATGAAACAAAATGTAGATATTCTTGTTTATCCATTGTGTCACATCATAAATCTATCAATAAGGGACGGGGTTTTTCCAAATAAACTAAAAACTACTATAACTAGACCCATATTTAAAAAAGGAGAAAAATGTGCCATAGATAATTATCGTCCAATCGCTCTGATACCCATCTTTTCAAAAATTTTTGAAAAAGTTATTTACACTAGAATGATTAATTTTTTTGAGAAAAATATGGTCATATCAGATATTCAATATGGATTTAGGGCAAAGAAATCAACGACTCTCGCTATCTATGAACTTGTCAATACTATAGCCAAATGTAGAGACCAAAGAATTCCTGTTTCTGCGATTTTCTTAGATATGTCTAAAGCGTTTGACAGAGTCTGCCATAGTATACTGCTAAACAGGATATACCAATATGGCATTAGAGGAAATTGTTATCTTTGGCTTAAATCTTACCTTGAAAACAGATCGCAATATACTGAAGTAGTGTCATACTGTAGTAACACTAAGTCACTAAATACTTACAGATCAGACCTGAGGAGCATAAAAGTAGGCGTGCCACAGGGAAGCATCTTGGGACCACTTTTATTTATTCTTTATATAAATGATTTACCAAAAGTTACGGATCAAAAGATGCTTCTCTTTGCTGATGATTGTTCTATTATCATACAAGGAGGTAACGAACAAGAGCATAATTCAATCGCCAATAAAGTTTTTCATGATGTCCTTCTATGGCTAGAAGCAAATAATTTAAAGGTAAACATGTCAAAAACTAAATATATGCAATTCCATGCTCCCCAGGCTGAGCCTTATAACATTAAGGTCGAATATAAAGGACTGGAAATTGAAAATGTAAAGACAATAAAATTCTTAGGACTACAACTTGACTGCCACACGAACTGGAACTCACACTCTGAAAATATTATCAATAAGCTTAGTAAATTTATATATCCACTTCGAAGACTGAGAGAAATATCGTCAGAGAAGACGGCACTGCTAGCTTATCACTCATATGTAATGTCCAACCTTCGATATGGTCTTGTGATATGGGGAAACTGTTCAACAAGGGAAAAAGTGTTTAGGCGCCAGAAGCGATGTCTCAGATCAGTAAATGGATTAAAGCAAAGGGATTCCTGTCTCCCACTTTTTAGAAAACTTAAATTGTTAACGTATCCATGTCTGTATATTTATGAAATTTCTATATTTGTTAAAACTAACAGTCATCTTTTTGAAAATAAACAACCCAGGCTAAGACTGCAAGAAAAATATGGTTTTGATAAAGTATGCCCAAAACATAAAACTGCTTCATTTAAAAACAGTGTTGCGCCCATGAGTGTCAAAGTCTTTAACCACCTTCCAAATTGTATTAAGAAGTTACCACTGACAGCATTTAAAAAGAAACTGTATGGATGGCTAACGGACAAATGTTTTTATAGTTTAAGTGAATATTTTACGAATATGAATGATTAAGATATACATAATATTACTTCCTGCATGCTAGTTAATTATTGCATACCCCACGCGGGTAGAAAATGGAGAATCTATGTAATTACTTAACAACTGTATAACCTGTTTTCATGCAATAAATGAATTTTACTTTACTTTTACTTTTACTTTACTTTACTTTTACTTGTCAGGTCGGAACTTTGGAGGGTCGTCTTGTAACGATACAAAAGTCCGTTACTTAATTAAACTTTATTATTTTTGTTTCATTTAGTTTTAGGTAATAATAATTACTCAGTTTAGGATATTGGCGCGAACCACAAAGGAAATCATCAACGGTCAAAACCAAGCGAAGCGACGGCTTGGCGCCAAAACATCGAAACCGAGGCCATTTTCTGTTAGCAACAGGGCGACGCTAGGAATCGTCTCTCGAGATGGGGCGCGTGCGTGTTGATGGAGACGCTGGCGGCCGACGCGACGCGCAAATTGGCGCTAACGTTTGGCGCCTTTTAAATACTCATTGCGCATGTCTGATTAATAGACGCTTCTGTTATGTGACGCTCGCAGCATCCATAGTAAGTACGCAGGCGTGAAAAGGGCCGAACACAAACAAGGATTAGCGTCGGTAGCCTAGGCCTATATAAGGCAATGTCGCAGGGAGGACGGGATCACTTTGGAGTTGAAGATTGAAGAGTAAACTTTACATTACTTTGTTCCTAGGTAGTCTAAGTACCTATTTTAGATTCTAGATTCAGTGTAGTAATTCTGTTTGAGTGTCTAGTAAGCTATAGTGTTCAGGTAATTTGTTTAAACCCTGGTGAGTTACACAATGTTATTTATATTAGTATCTATAATCGTGTTTCTATAACTACGTTATTTGTACGTAGGTAAATACCTACCTAATTTCTAGCTTAAACACTGGAGAAACTTGTAAGTGATTTCAATAAACTTACCTCCCATTTATTGATAGGTTCCAAAATTGGCATACCTAAGCTCGAAGCTAGGTAATATTAACAAAGTTTTATTTTCACAGAACTATTCCACTTATTTAACTTATAGATATTTCCATTTACCATATTATCACACCTTAATATACATGAGGGAAGTTGTTTTCATATTGTACTTATAAATAGTATACTTAAATACAGCAATTTATTAGGTATTTCACGATAGTTGTCAGTATAATTATAACTAAGAGTTTTATTATAAATGTTAGTAAATGAAAGAGCTATTTATAGCAATAAACCCACAGCACACACTCACACACGCACACACGCACACACGTTACGTATATTTGTTAAGTTAGTTAGTATAAGCCTTAATCTATTTTAATGTGTCTTTCTTAAGTTAAAATAATATTTATACGAGTACAAGCTTCGGCGGTCGTCAAAATGGCGGACGGGACGCGGGCTCGCGGCGCGATGCTCAGCCGCTGACTAGAGTGAATTCTATTTATAAATACATTCGAGTATGAAAGAACGAGACGCGAGATGCAGGGGTAAATTCTAGTTCCTATGAGAGACAGAGATGGACGGCAGGTTCAGGGTTACGTACCAGAATGGCGGCGTTGAATCCCGTTACGGAGAGAGCTCGGGAGTCTAGCGTCAGTATCTAAAGGTCGTATCTTGATATTTCGATTATTTGAATAAATCGCGTATACATAATCAATACCTAGATTGTATTGCTAATGAAAAGGGACCAAGGTTGGCTAGTTGGACGGTTATATTTATTATTGTTTTGATTTTATCTGTGAATTATTTAAGTGTGCTAATTATTTTATTTATCCTATGTATGGTTTATTTAGTGCGAAATAGTTTTGGGATAAAGTGAATTAATTGTTTTTCAATATAATTCTTGTTTGTGAAGTTTTAGGGTGGGAATTAATATATAATAGTGAATGCTTTTTTCAGTACCTAACTAATTATGAATTAATCGTCTATATTATTACTTATATGATCTTTATGTATGTGTTTAGTACTGTTAGTTAAAGAGCGTAGGCCCAGTTTAGGGTAGGTCTCTGAACAAATGTGGAATGGTATAAGTAATAATATTGAACATATTTATTTGATAAAGTTTTACTGAATTAGTTGATAATACTAGTTTCTTGAAGATGGTTTGATGGACGAATAATTAACTTACATATATGATTAGTGGTTTGTTTTGATGTTTTGTTCAGGTGTACATTGTCTGGTTTGCGCTAAATGATCGTAACGTGATTTTAGGTACTGTTTTCTGCTATACTTGGAACGTAGGAACAGTACATGCATATAAACCTGTATTACAATGGTGTCTTGAATAGACTCAAACTTCAAACCTTGGTTAAGGCCAACTGTATTACGATACATATATACCCAAGGGTACATATTTGATTTACTCCTGATTTGCCATCTGATGGAACTGGAAAATCATGTTTTTGGAAAAAGAGGACCTAGGCCCACAAAATATTTACCTTCCATATTGGTTCAGAATAGGTGAGCTTACCCCATCCTAAGGACCGGGCTAATTTGCAATGTCGAATAATCCTGAAATACGAATATAATAAGGGATCATGGTTCCTTACACTTCTAGTTCAAGAACTAGTACATACATAGTGTCAAGACACTAATAATGAAATTAAATATTTCTTGTTCCAAGGAACTAATACATACAGTTTGACATAAACTGAATTCGCAAATTCACCCAACCGTATGCTCGAGCTGTGTTAGAATTGCAATAGTTAATAATAACTGTAATTCTATATCGGTGGGTAGGGGATATTATTTATATATTTTTTAATACTTACAGGTTGTCTTTTATTGTTAACTAAAACTTATCTTTATCTTATACTTTTAACCACGTGCCTTTTAACTTTACCAATTGACTTTAGCATTTTCTGTAATACCTACTTATATTTGCCATATACTTGTGTTTGTTCTACAGCTACTACGATGTGTGTGTAATAATATTACCCTGATTTTAATAATAATAAATCTTATTGTTTTTAAAGTACTTTTATCATTTCTCTCCTGTTATACTAGTGTTCTTAGTATTTTATTATTTGTTAGGTATTTACATTATCCTAGTTAGGGTTTTTAGGTCTATAACTCTCACTCTTTGTTCAAGAATCTAGGTCATTACGTACAGCTACGGGGTCCTGCCGCTACTTAGACGATCACATCACTTCTTCTGGCCAAAATATTTATAGTCAAGACAGAATGCCATAGAACCATAGCTTTATTAGGTAAACTTTTAGGGTTCCTTGAGGGTGTGTATTAATACTGAGGGTTCTCTAGCTTATGGGGTTTGATTTGCATGGGGTAGAGGGCTGTGAGATTAGGTAGAAATAGGCTAGGACTCTTCAAGCGTTACAATTTGGTGAGCCGTGACCAGGATATAAATAAATAAATAAATAAGTATTAATATGTCATTACAGTATATTTAATCTTTCTTTTGTTTTATAGGTTGGTTCTTATTGGGTTCTGTCTTGCGAGTGACACGCAAGTGTCACAATTTGCTGCTGTGAAATGGATGCATTGAGTTGAGAGTTATTTAGATTTAGTGTTGTTATTATATTTTAGGTACAATTGGTTTCACTAGGTGTCAAAAGTTTATAAGTTGGGGGGGCAAGTATGAAGTTGCATAATTAGGTATTAGGTAATTTACTGTTCCTATCTAAAGGAGAATCGTTGTTCCGTCTGTGTTGTCGTTATATATTCTGAACCTTTATTCTGTCTGTGATGTGATTTAATATTCTGAACCTTTATTCTGTCTGTTTTGTAAGTTAAATATTCTAGGAGGACTACAATTATTTTACTGCTAGTTTTATGAAATAGTATTTTGTTATGTTTTGTTCCTTAGATAGACCTGACTTGGGAAACCTGCAAACTCGAGTTCGATTCTCGACTGAAATAGTATTGTATTATATCTGAGTCATCATTTTAGGAAGTATTTTAGGGAATTTAGGAATGCAGTGTGTAGGTATGTATGTATGCTGAAGCACATCATCATCATAATCATTCTCATCAAACAAAAGGATGAGCTGCTGTTTATAGGTTAGTCTTGTAGGGAATTTGAATAAGTATATTATAAGTGTGTATGTATGCTAAAATACATCACCATCATCTTCACCATCATCATCATCATATCAGTCGAAAGGAGTCACACTGCTGGATATTGTACTTGTTCAAGGATCTTCACAACTTTATGCTCTGTATTATTGAGGTTTTATATTGTAGGAACTTGCCAGCTACGTTAGGTTACGGTTAGAAATGTCTGTAGGTATCACTTAATTTCATCAATATATAGGAGTAACTTTGCAGCACGCGACAATCTAAAAGCAGTAGATAGGAGAGTAGGAACTTTAGGAAGCTTTTACACAGTATAACAGGAGCGAACATTAGCATATTTATGAGAGATCATATTGGAAATCATAATGTCATTTTTGCTACTAACTTTCTAAGTTTCAGTGAAGTTTAGAGATTGATTCTACAGCAAGGTGCAGACATGTTGAAGAATAATATTATTGGAGCTGTACAGATGAAAGGAAGTTGAGAACGCCTGGCCGATTGACGGGATATATATTTTCTGTTATTTTATTTCATTAACTTTAGTTCCGTTTTAGATTTAGCATTGTGTATTTGATTATTTTGAAGATTATCTAGTAGGTGTGACTCAGTCTAACATACGGGGGGGCATGTCAAGTGTACTATAGACTCGTGGGTTGTTCTGTTTTGATTTAATCATCATTATCATCATCATTTCAGTAATAAGACTTCCACAGGTTGGAAGGGATCTGTTTGGTTTACCTTTCATTTATTAAAATCTTGTCATTATTTGATAGTATGTATGTATGTCATTATCATTCTTCTTCAATAATAACTACAGTATATTCTAACATAATAAAACTTGCAATGTCAGGGGGGCAAGAAGAAACAGGAGGCGACTTGAAACAGGGTTGTGTAAGATAATTCTAGAATATGCCTTTTCTGTAGCATCTAATTTTTATATTATTTATTCATGTATCTGTAGTCGTAGGGTAAAATATAATAACCATTAATATTTTCACAGATTTGGAACTGAGCGTGATCTTGCAAAGATACTACCAGGCAGACGAGGCTTTGTTAGTTTTCAAAGGAAAACTAATTTAAATATTTTTTGGTAAACATACATAGATAAGTTCATTTTATGCGTGTAAGTAGAGTAGTGTAAGTGTCTCTGTTTTATGAATAACTTAGATTAAGGTGGCATTAACGCGTAGAGACTTGCAACATGATAGTTTGCGTAAAACAAATTAGCATTTTGCGTAGTCTTTCTCACAAATGTTGGCGTATCTTGTATTTCACTTTGACGTATATTTTATATTTGACTTACAGTTGCAGATATGGCGTAACTTAAAATAGATTGGCATTTAGCGTAACTTTTATTTCGGTTTGATTACTTATTTCAGATTTCTAACTAAGCAAATTTGGCGTAGTATACATATTTGGCGTACATCATTAAAGCGTAAAGATCGAATCATAGTAGTTGCAGTAGTATACTTTAGTATAAGTTAGTTATATAAGGATTTACTTGAAGGGTATTCCGGTCACTAATATATCATAGCTATCACAATTAAAAGTTAATTTCTTTTGATTTAATAGATAGTATGATAAAGTTCTACAATTGTCATTATTCCTATAGGGTTTGCAATTTTGAACGAAACTGTGCGATAAAGTGTATGAGGAAGGGCGAAGGATGAAGTATGAAATTACTAATGGGTATGCGAATTAGACGATGGATGAATATTTGGATGAAAGTATGAGTTGATGAATGACCTTGATTAAGTTTAAATGAGTTTCCTCATAATTGCGAGTCTTGCGAATGTTGACAACGGTTATTGTTATTTGAAAGGGGGAAATTTACAATAATGTGTTATCAATGGAACATTGGTGCTAGGCTAAATGTCATACCTTTAATAGGTAAGTTCTTTTTGATGACACAATACTTTACAAGAAGCTAATCTCTATTCGTCGGAACACTCTCTATGAACAAGTGAGAATAGCAGACACAGCATTTCTTTTATTGTCTATCTGGAACCATCCGGTAACCATCGGTGCATATACTTATGGATTATATCCGTATGGATAAATCTGTATTGTATATTGTATTGATTAAGCTGTCTAATGGTGTGAGAACGAAGTTCACTTCTGTGTCTTAGTTCTTCCAACATGGGGCCGGGGCACACCCGATGTGGGGATGCTTGTCTATCCTTCCGGGTCGCGGTTGTTCTAGAGCCGTATGGTAAGTGCGAGCCGACATTGTCAGATTGGTATAAGAAAGCTTATCTGATCAACATTGGCATTGACCTGTGAATCGTTCTAGATAGTGGTTGTTTACTCAGATGGATTCCACACGACAAACCGAGTGGAAGGCATAGGGGTACCTTTTTTGATTTAGGTTTGATAAAAATAACTCAATACATGAAACTTTAAAATGGGTTTCTTACATCATATAACTTTTATGTGAATTATAATTCTCAGCATAAATAAAATTCAACACTGGGATGAATGGAGACTTGTGAATAAGAATCGTAAATTATTGTTTAATGAATTAGTATATCTTTAGAAATTAGAATATTTTCTAATTTCATAAATGCTGTTAACTTTCTTGCTTGGAAATAGAGTACTACATACGCCAATAAGGGGAGAAGTTGGTTTTTGGTGAGGATTATGGATTGTATTTTGTCCACTGGGAGAGAATAATATAATTGTTGGAGGTTACCTGGAATAGAAAGGCTTTTCCATTTTGATGAGGGGCTCTCGTAGGTTCATTACGTCTGGGCAATGTAGATGGTGGGGTCGCCAGCCGGGCAATGTGGCTATAGACTCTAAATGAAGATGCGAGAGATTTACTAATAGGGTACGTCAGCCTCACAACCTGGCGCTTCTATTGGAATGGGAATTCATGGCCGAGAACAATTTGACTCATGGGACAAAATACTTAAAGTTCATGATTCGAACTAGATAATTAATTTTCTTTCAATTATTGGTCACTTCACACACCACATTAACATTGGGGGGAAAATGACAATAACTGCATATGCAAATATTTTGGAATACCTTCAGTATGTTGTAATGCTAAATCTGAGACTTAAATATTTAGTTTCAATTAAATATTTTTGTCTTTCCTTTACATTATTTGCTTTTTTTTTATTTTTAACATTTGAGCTCCGAGTCAGTCAATTCATTCCTTACCTCTATGCTCAAATGTGGGGGGCAAATGTAACGATACAAAAGTCCGTTACTTAATTAAACTTTATTATTTTTGTTTCATTTAGTTTTAGGTAATAATAATTACTCAGTTTAGGATATTGGCGCGAACCACAAAGGAAATCATCAACGGTCAAAACCAAGCGAAGCGACGGCTTGGCGCCAAAACATCGAAACCGAGGCCATTTTCTGTTAGCAACAGGGCGACGCTAGGAAGCGTCTCTCGAGATGGGGCGCGTGCGTGTTGATGGAGACGCTGGCGGCCGACGCGACGCGCAAATTGGCGCTAACGTTTGGCGCCTTTTAAATACTCATTGCGCATGTCTGATTAATAGACGCTTCTGTTATGTGACGCTCGCAGCATCCATAGTAAGTACGCAGGCGTGAAAAGGGCCGAACACAAACAAGGATTAGCGTCGGTAGCCTAGGCCTATATAAGGCAATGTCGCAGGGAGGACGGGATCACTTTGGAGTTGAAGATTGAAGAGTAAACTTTACATTACTTTGTTCCTAGGTAGTCTAAGTACCTATTTTAGATTCTAGATTCAGTGTAGTAATTCTGTTTGAGTGTCTAGTAAGCTATAGTGTTCAGGTAATTTGTTTAAACCCTGGTGAGTTACACAATGTTATTTATATTAGTATCTATAATCGTGTTTCTATAACTACGTTATTTGTACGTAGGTAAATACCTACCTAATTTCTAGCTTAAACACTGGAGAAACTTGTAAGTGATTTCAATAAACTTACCTCCCATTTATTGATAGGTTCCAAAATTGGCATACCTAAGCTCGAAGCTAGGTAATATTAACAAAGTTTTATTTTCACAGAACTATTCCACTTATTTAACTTATAGATATTTCCATTTACCATATTATCACACCTTAATATACATGAGGGAAGTTGTTTTCATATTGTACTTATAAATAGTATACTTAAATACAGCAATTTATTAGGTATTTCACGATAGTTGTCAGTATAATTATAACTAAGAGTTTTATTATAAATGTTAGTAAATGAAAGAGCTATTTATAGCAATAAACCCACAGCACACACTCACACACGCACACACGCACACACGTTACGTATATTTGTTAAGTTAGTTAGTATAAGCCTTAATCTATTTTAATGTGTCTTTCTTAAGTTAAAATAATATTTATACGAGTACAAGCTTCGGCGGTCGTCAAAATGGCGGACGGGATGCGATGCTCAGCCGCTGACTAGAGTGAATTCTATTTATAAATACATTCGAGTATGAAAGAACGAGACGCGAGATGCAGGGGTAAATTCTAGTTCCTATGAGAGACAGAGATGGACGGCAGGTTCAGGGTTACGTACCAGAATGGCGGCGTTGAATTCCGTTACGGAGAGAGCTCGGGAGTCTAGCGTCAGTATCTAAAGGTCGTATCTTGATATTTCGATTATTTGAATAAATCGCGTATACATAATCAATACCTAGATTGTATTGCTAATGAAAAGGGACCAAGGTTGGCTAGTTGGACGGTTATATTTATTATTGTTTTGATTTTATCTGTGAATTATTTAAGTGTGCTAATTATTTTATTTATCCTATGTATGGTTTATTTAGTGCGAAATAGTTTTGGGATAAAGTGAATTAATTGTTTTTCAATATAATTCTTGTTTGTGAAGTTTTAGGGTGGGAATTAATATATAATAGTGAATGCTTTTTTCAGTACCTAACTAATTATGAATTAATCGTCTATATTATTACTTATATGATCTTTATGTATGTGTTTAGTACTGTTAGTTAAAGAGCGTAGGCCCAGTTTAGGGTAGGTCTCTGAACAAATGTGGAATGGTATAAGTAATAATATTGAACATATTTATTTGATAAAGTTTTACTGAATTAGTTGATAATACTAGTTTCTTGAAGATGGTTTGATGGACGAATAATTAACTTACATATATGATTAGTGGTTTGTTTTGATGTTTTGTTCAGGTGTACATTGTCTGGTTTGCGCTAAATGATCGTAACGTGATTTTAGGTACTGTTTTCTGCTATACTTGGAACGTAGGAACAGTACATGCATATAAACCTGTATTACAATGGTGTCTTGAATAGACTCAAACTTCAAACCTTGGTTAAGGCCAACTGTATTACGATACATATATACCCAAGGGTACATATTTGATTTACTCCTGATTTGCCATCTGATGGAACTGGAAAATCATGTTTTTGGAAAAAGAGGACCTAGGCCCACAAAATATTTACCTTCCATATTGGTTCAGAATAGGTGAGCTTACCCCATCCTAAGGACCGGGCTAATTTGCAATGTCGAATAATCCTGAAATACGAATATAATAAGGGATCATGGTTCCTTACACTTCTAGTTCAAGAACTAGTACATACATAGTGTCAAGACACTAATAATGAAATTAAATATTTCTTGTTCCAAGGAACTAATACATACAGTTTGACATAAACTGAATTCGCAAATTCACCCAACCGTATGCTCGAGCTGTGTTAGAATTGCAATAGTTAATAATAACTGTAATTCTATATCGGTGGGTAGGGGATATTATTTATATATTTTTTAATACTTACAGGTTGTCTTTTATTGTTAACTAAAACTTATCTTTATCTTATACTTTTAACCACGTGCCTTTTAACTTTACCAATTGACTTTAGCATTTTCTGTAATACCTACTTATATTTGCCATATACTTGTGTTTGTTCTACAGCTACTACGATGTGTGTGTAATAATATTACCCTGATTTTAATAATAATAAATCTTATTGTTTTTAAAGTACTTTTATCATTTCTCTCCTGTTATACTAGTGTTCTGAGTATTTTATTATTTGTTAGGTATTTACATTATCCTAGTTAGGGTTTTTAGGTCTATAACTCTCACTCTTTGTTCAAGAATCTAGGTCATTACGTACAGCTACCGGGTCCTGCCGCTACTTAGACGATCACATCACTTCTTCTGGCCAAAATATTTATAGTCAAGACAGAATGCCATAGAACCATAGCTTTATTAGGTAAACTTTTAGGGTTCCTTGAGGGTGTGTATTAATACTGAGGGTTCTCTAGCTTATGGGGTTTGATTTGCATGGGGTAGAGGGCTGTGAGATTAGGTAGAAATAGGCTAGGACTCTTCAAGCGTTACAGTCTGTACTGAAAAACATCGTACGATACACATGCGAAAGGGATATTTTGTAACACGTGTCATTTTAAAATACTCCCTTGGGTCCCTTTTCTGTCGCTACTCGTTTCTAACTTCTTTTTTTCGCACTTGTAATGTACTCAGATCAGAATACCTTCCCTACACGTAAAGTAGGGATCAATATTTTTTTGTTTCATCCCGTAATTGTGCAAATTGATCCTACTATGTTGACCTACGTATACGAAAAAAGACTAAGTAGTTATTTACCTGAATATTATCATGGTCCGGAATTTAAATGACATTGATTATTATTTTTCTCTCAGTTCACTGCTGGACATTTGCCTCTCCGATTTACTATGTGTATTGATAAGAAGATAATGCCCATAATCACCACACTGATAAAGCGGGTTGGCAATCGCAGTAGTGTGTCCAACTGACCATGATGATAATGTTGTTGCCCATCATCGATGTTCTATTAAGCAAATTGACGCTTCATTCCCTTAGTTGACTCTTACGACACCCACGAGAAGATTTTGGTTGAATCATAAATGTATACCTACTAGGATGGATCGATTTTTTTATTTTTGGAAATTCATAAAATAATCTTTATAGATCGATACTTCGTGGCTAGAGAAACAAAAAATATTATGATCATTTTTGTATTTACTTTTATTTTGTACTTCGTTTATAGGCCCAAAAATCGACTCTATTTTTAAGGTTTTTTTAAGAAAAGTCAGTAGTTCGTGGATATTTTCGGTTTTATTTTTATGTAGAAACAAAATAACATTATTTGTCATAAATTTAGAATTTGCACAATTTAATTATATGAAAATTATTACCAGTGTCGGCAAAAACTGGTTTTCAACTTTGAGGCTCTTGGGGCAGTACTTGCCAAATGAATATCAGAAAAAGGTGTATTGTTAAAGAATCTTACTTTTTACGACTATCATTCTATTGGCCCGCGGTTTAGTAAGGGTCACGGTCCATACAAAGTTGAGAAAAATTGTGCGCTGCGAGTTACAGTTTTGTAATTTTAACCAGAGCTAGAGGGTCTCTAAATAGTTGTTTTTAGATGTGGAGGGAAAACCAATTCCCCTCTTGAGCGCGGGGGGAGGGGGGTGAATGTGCATGCGGAAGAGTTGCGTTTCATATTTTTTTACTAATTAATAAGGCCTACTATGCATTGTTTGGTATCATTTTCGTGTAAAACGGATCTGGAAAATCCATTTTTTATCATAAACATGAGCAATTTCATATAAAAATGTAGATTTTTTGGAGTAAAAGTAAAAAAGTTACCGTTTTTATTTTAATTTAAGCGTCATATAAGTATTAAAAAACAAACTTATCCAATTTAAAAAAAATGTGTAAGATAGCATATTTATTGCAGTTTTTAAAAATATACACATTTTGTAGTCTTTCATACAAAAATACACTGAAAAAAAATATTACCTGACGCGTACCTCCAACAAAAACCTCCGCGTAATCTCAAAAAAGAGACTTTTGTGCCGGCAACTGCTCATAGATTATACATATTTTTGTGTTTACATATTATTGTTCATATTACAAGTTATTGATACGAAAGTAAATTGAATATTTTCTGATCTTCTTTTTTTAAATAACCTAAGATTAATAATATAATAATAATATAATATTTTAGCCTATATGTATAATGTCCCACTACTGGGCACAGGCCTCCTCTCATATGAGAGGGATTGGGCTATAGTCCCCACGCTGGCCCAAAGCGGGTTGGGAACTTCACATACACCTTTGAATTTCTTCGCGGGTGTATGCAGGTTTCCTCACGATGTTTTCCTTCACCGAAAGCTAATGGTAAATATCATCAGATATTCCGTACATAAGTTTCGGAAAAACTCATTGGTACGAGCCAGGATTTGAACCCACGACCTCCGGATTGAAAGTCAAACGTCTAAACCACTGAGCCACCACCGCTTTTAACCTAAGATTATTAAGATTTTATTTGTTCAGATTATATTTTTAGATTTTATCAATTATTGTATACCGCGTGTAGGTATATTATATATCTGGTCTATCTGATCACATGTATCATATATAGTATCTGATCATATGAATCGGAATGGGTAATCATTTTTACAAGTGTCATTAGGTAATGATCTCATTACCAAAGACGATAAATGTAATTTTCACTAACCGGGACTAAACAACTAACCCAGTTCACCCACGTTAAAAGTTTATATCATATGGAATTTGACAATCAATTGTTAAACGTTTACTTCATAAATCATCATTATTGCCATATCAGCCGAAAGACGTCCACTGCTGAATATAGGCCTCTCCCAAAGATTGCCACAATGACTGCTCCTGCGCCACTCGCATCCAGCGGACTCCTGAGACCTTCACTGTCCACCTTGTGGGGGGCCTACCCACGCTGTGCCTTCCACCTGCGAGGCCGCCGCATGGCCACATCGGTTCTACGTGCAATGTGCCCCGCCCACTGCCACTTTAGTTTAGTGATTCGGAGAGCTATGGAGCTATACTTTGGTTCTGCTGCGGATCGTCTCATTTCTAATACGACCTCGCAGAGAGACTCCCACCATAGCCCTCTCTATTGCCCTGTGGGTGACTTTAAGCTTTCTTATGAGGCCCATTCTAAGTGACAACGTTTCAGTACCGTATGTCATCACTCTTTTAAATCTTTGATCAGTGTATATTGCTACACTGATCAAATACTTTTGTCTTCAAGAACTGCGGAATATTGGACGAAAAGATGTGTCGTAGCTTCCCAAACGCTGCCCAACCTAGTCAGATTCGATGATTGACCTCTTACTCAAAGTTGGACCTACCTAACTGGGTAGCTTGTCCTAGGTATATTATAGTCGTCTACACCTTCGAGTTTAGTCTCCGATTGTAACGGGAGTTTTCGTCTTATCCATGTTCATCCTAAGACGAACTCGCTCGAAGGCGCTACTGAGGTTCGCGAGCATCGTACTGAAATCTTCCAAGGTCTCAGCCAAGACCACCGTATCATCAGCGAATCGAAGGTGAGTGAGGTACTCGCTGTTTATGTTGATACTCACCTTTTCCAGTCCAGTCTTAAAGATATCTTTCAGTGCAGCGGTAAACAGATTAGGGGAGATGACACCTCCTTGCCTGACTCCCCGCTGCAGTATAATATGCTTCAAGCTCTGGTCTTGGAGTCGGATTGACACAGTGGTGCTTTCGGACAAACACCTCAACATTTCGACATAGCGGTAGTCTACTTGGTACCGTTAAAGAGACTGTAGTACTGCCCAGAGTTTCGATGAAATCGAAGGCCTTGGGGGTTACCATGACGTACTAATGCGATTCAGTTTAGGTTCTGGGAAAGGGTCAGTGATACACGACTCGTATAGCCTTGTCACTTTCTCTCGACCTAAATTAAACCGCATTAGTACGTCATGAAAACCCCCCTTATCGTAGTCCACAAACGCTAAACGCTAAGCAGAGGGGCAGGTTATACCTATTCCTCGGTCTTCTGTATAACATTTACGAAACGCCAATTCAGAAACCGGCTTGTTCGGGAGGCTGGAAGTCATCAAGCCTGCGTGCAAGACGATTCGTAATGACTGTCGAAAACATCTTATAAATATGGCTCGGAAGTGAGATTGATCAGTAGTTCTTTAATAAGGCGTTGTCACCTTTTTTCAAGAACAGTACCACCACTCTTCTGTTCCATGCCTAAGGCGTTCTCCCTTCCGGAGTTGAACAACTTCTGAAGGGCCATAAGGATTGGTTTACCACCTGGCTTCAGATGCTCAGCTATAATTCCGTCTTCCCCAGACGCTTCTGTTCCATGACTAAGGCGTTCTCCCTTCTGGAGTTGAACAACTTCTGAAGGGCCATAAGGATTGGTTTACCACCTGGCTTCAGATGCTCAGCTATAATTCCGTCTTCCCCAGACGCCCTGTTATGTTTGAGCTGTTCAAGGGCCATTCTAATATCACATAGGCTGATGTCTCGGATATCCTCTGTATAGTGCCGGGTCAGTCACTTACTTCATAAGAAATTTATCAATTATCAAATTCCGTGTGAAATAAACGTTTAACCCAGGTTGCTTGGTTAACCCAGGTTGATGCAATTTGCCCTAACAGACATTATGGAGTACTTTGTTTACGCAAAATCGCTAAATTC
>JALPQI010013728.1:0-29379 GCA_025490895.1 Thaumatotibia leucotreta | reverse complement strand
TAATAATAGGTAAACACGGCATTCAAAAGAAGATACTGCAACAATAGGTAAATATGGTTAGAATAACTAAAAACTAAGAAACTAAGACGCTCATTAATGACTTACGGAACCTGGGCAATGGGTCAAAATTAATATCACAGCAGTGGCTGTGCTTATTTAAAAGTCTACACATGCGTGGTATGGGTGAATTAGCGCCTAAAACGGTTTTCCTAAAAATCGGGGAAAGTGGATCTATGATGTTTCTGGGGTATTTATAGGGAACTCTGAATCGAATTTTTTGTAATATTTGTGGGGAATCTATGTAATTATTTAGGAGTTTGTACAAAAATAGGAGATCTAGCAAGTCTCTACGCTTCTCGAGAGTGGTCATTTGGAAGTACTGTAGTCTTTCTGAATAAGCAGTTTATTTTCCCGCGAGGTTTGTATGACTAGATAAATGCCAAAGAAATCTCTTCTGTACTCTCTCTATTCTAAGACAATGCGTTGAATAGTGTGGCCGCCAGACCGTACTACAGTATTCTAAAATATTACGAACAAAACAGTTGTAAAGAAGGATTTTAGTACTCTTTTTTTTAAACTGTTTACCTGATCTTATTATGAATCCTAGCATTTTAGAAGCTCTTTTAATAGTTACATCTATGTGAGGCAAGAAGGTCATCTTTTTGTCGAAGATAACTCCCAGATCTTTGATTTGATCGACTTCACTGAGATATTCCCCAGCGACATGATAAGACGACTTTATGTAGTGCGAATTTCTGGTAAATTTTATGTGTGTGCATTTCTTGATGTTCAAATGCATTCCATTCTTAGCACACCACTGAGTTACTCTATTTAGGTCGTCCTGTAATAGTAGCACGTCACTATCATTAATAATTGGCCTAGCAAATTTTAAATCGTCAGCATATAAGAAAGGGCAGGAATTCACAAAGCATTCCTGAATATCATTAATAAAAATATTAAATAAGATAGGTCCTACATGAGACCCCTGTGGAACTCCAGAAATAATGTCGTGCATTTCAGAACGATGACCATTGATTACTACAAAGAAGGCTCTCTTGTACAAATAGGATTTTAGCCAAGACAGAAGAGACCCTGAGTATCCCAAAGAGACAAGCTTTTGGTAAAGAATATGGTGAGATACGCGATCAAACGCTTTGCTAAAGTCGGTGTATATTACATCTATTTGCTTATGATCATCAATAGCCTCAATGATATACTCAGTAAAAGACGTTAAGTTAGTACAAGTAGACCTAGCTCTGACAAAACCATGCTGGTGGCTAGATATTATTTGCCTGAAGTGTAAATCAATGAACGGACATACCAAGGACTCAAACACCTTAGCAAAAGTGGACAGTATCGAAATTGGTCGATAATTAGAAACCAATGTGTTATCGTCTGATTTATAAATTGGGACAACTTTTGCGAGTTTCCATTCAGACGGAAATTCACCCGAAGTTAATGATTTATTGTAAATAATCTGCAAGGGTGTCACTAAGCTACGTGCACATTTAACAATAAATAATGGAGGTATCCCATCCGGTCCAGAACCTTTATGTATATCCAAAGTTTTTAACTTTTTTAATAAAGAATCGTGGTCAATAAAAACCGACCCCAAAAACTGACCTGGATTCAAATCATTGAGCTCACACTGAACTTCAACATTTGTATGGCAGTAAACTGAGGAGAACTGTGAGGCAAATAAGTTGCAAATCTGCGGTCCATTAGATGCAACAATAGATCCATTAGTCATCGTGGCCGGGTACGTACTTGAACCGCCACGTTTATTTTTAATGAAAGACCAAAAGTATTTGCTATTAACCTGCAGTTGATCTTCAAGTCTTTCAATGTATGCGTGATAACAGTTCACTTTTAATTTTTCACTTCTTTTTCTTCAGTATATTGAGTGATATCTTATCTAAAGGGTTCTTATATTTTTTAAAGCGATTATTGGTATATTGGAGAAATCGGTTGATTTGTTTTTTTTTTTTTCAATTTGGTGACTATCATCTATTTCCGATATTTTGAATTCAGTATGGGACTGAATATGTGAATCAATCATCATGTGAATTGAATAAGTAAACTCAGTCTATGGGAATATGACAGAGAGAAAAACGCAGATGCGCTGTTTATTTTGTTTGTACGTCGACCGTGACATATCTCACACATGTAGTTAATCAATGAAGGGCGTCGACTCCTGTAACGAGACACAAATAATCATTTATTAACACGTGTTAGTTCACGCCTTCGGGTATAAATAGAAAGGGTAGGGCTGGAGTGACAATCATCATGTTTACTGCTATCTATGCCTACAGGTAATTAGCTTCCTTTTTTATGTGACGAAGGTAGACAACTGAGTCCTCAGTCCACCTGATGGAAAGCAGGAACTGAGGCCCATGGATACAGCGATCAGAAAATCGCCTATGCGCTGCCTACCCTGGGGACTTAGATGGATTGCCTCTATCTATGCCAGTAATTACACCGGCTATCTTACCCCCAAACCGAAACACAGCAGTGCAAACACTGCTATTTAGCGGCAGGTTAACGGATAAGACGGTCCGGGCGGACCCTGCACGAGGTTCTACCACCAGCAAAATTTCATCATTACTTTATTTTTATCGTGCCATTTGTGCCGGTAGTAAGAATACATTTGTCACCACTCGAACTCTTCCTGTGGGTGTCGTAGTCATTACTAAGGGATTGAATTGTCACTGACCATTTATTCATCGAGTATTGGATACTGCGAAAGCCAACCCGCTGCCCGACGTGGCGATTATGGGCAGTTACCACCAAATGCGTCCATACGCATAGGCAATAGGAGAGGCCGTTGTCCAATAGTGGACAGATATAGGCTGATGATGATGATGACTTTATTTTATTAAAGTAAATAATTTGCCATTCATCATCATCTCCGACGATTTCCACTGCCGGTTAAAGACCTCCGGGATCTTCACAGCGAACGGTAATTGTCTCTCATGATAATACAAAAACACACATAAAATGCCCTCGCCGGGATTCGAACCCGGAAACTCGTAGATTCGTAGGCAAGTCAGGCCAAATAACCTACAGAGGTTAGTTGGCCTACATAATAAATAGAGTAATGAATAAGAAAGGGCGATTTATGTAAAAAAAAATAACTGTAGGCAATAACTGAACGCTAGAATGAGATTTACAAAATGATTGGATGGAAATAAGATGAAACAGTAGCAACGAAATATCCGCCATTGAATTGGTTTGCTCCGAAGTGCGAAAATAAATGAGATAGAAACGGAAACACAGATTTTTACTATGATTTGTTCGTTGTTATGTTGTTATCATAGTAATTAGATGAAACGTGCCTCATTGTATTATCAAACCGCGATTAGAATGAGATTCGAAAGTACTGTTGACACAACAGTGTGTAAGTCAATCTAGGATATATTCATAGTTATATTCATAGTTTAAATGCAGAGACTTACAGAGTTACAGAAAATAGATTGATTAATCACTATTAGTCTCTCTACCTCTATAAAAAACTCTTTTCTTGGTAAACGTTGTGTCATTTGTTGTGTCAACAGTATTTTCGAATCCCCTTCTGATTCCGGTTTGATCATACATCTTGGTCAAAAATGTATGACCTATTCTTAATTGAACATATTCAAGAATAATACAAGAAATTTTGCAGCTTGCAGTACAATCCGGATTTATTCTCGCATAATTATCGCCCGTATAAAAATATGGTCGTGGCCGTCTATGTACAATAAGTATCCATATGTATATCGTCGCTTGGTATTGGTATCCACATCACAATCCTTAATTGAGCTTACCGTGGGACTAAGTCGATTTATGTAAGATTTAATAGAGTTTTTGAGTGGTTGATAATATTTTCCGCTGATGATACCATTAAAATTTTCATATGAAGACAACCAATTAGTCGTCCAATATTCGGATACGGAGTTTCCGCACATGCTTAGAATAGTATCGACGTGTAAAGTACACTTCGGTTGGTCAGCAGAGACTACCTAGTGTCAGAGCTAAAGAGATTTAGTGCAGTGCATTACGTGTTAAAAGGTTTTTGACAGCGCCATCTATGTCAGTCGTCGATGTTGACGATGCTATTACTTCTATTTTAAATCACATTTTACTTGAAATCACTACTATGCGACTAACTTTTTAACCGACTTTAAAAAACGAGGTGGTTCTCCAGGGCCGGATTTAGAGGTTGAGAGGCTTCGGGCAACAAAGGAGTGAAGGCCCCCTGGCCCCCAATTATTTTCCAAATAAAGTATAAATTTTTTTTCAGTTAATATTTGGAACAAGTAGATATTTTCAGACGGCGGCTACAAGAAAAAGAAAGAAAATTCGCAGTAGCCACTTGCAAGGTAGAACAGCGAAAAAAAATCTATAAGTGAGAACAGCGTAAAAAAATGTTTACTAGTGTTTACTAGTTGGAAATTGATTTTTTTTTCGAAATTCAATTGTTTGGGCCCCTCTTTCGTGGAGGTCCCGGGGCTGTAGCGTTGAAATTGAGGACCATTGTTGCAGTATAGGGCAATAGTTCGGTAGTTCGGTGGTTGTACGAAACCGAATATTCGAGTACCTGAAACTTTCGGATATTTGCAAACCCTATTCCACATACGTACACCCTGTTTTTATTGATTTCCGTTAAATTAAAGGGAAGCTTATTTAGGTCAAAAATAATTCAATTTCTCTAAGAAACTAGTATCTTAACTCTTAATGTTATTGAGTGATTAAAAAAATTAGTTTAATGACTGAACAAGTGTATTGCAACCTTTATTACATCCTATTGTTACTTATTTTGACGTGTGCCGTTAGTTACCTGTAGTGTTATTCACTAAGGAAACCGCCTTGCTGTCAGCGCTGTGTCAGTGCTGCGGCAGCGTCGAGCCTAAAAATGGTATTCACTAATGTACTTTAAACGACATGTACTCGGCGACGAATGCGGCGTGAGCTGGAACTACATTGCGTCGAAAGTTTGACGTTTAATGTATGAACTTCGTATTCTCTAACGAAAAACAGCGACGAACTCGCCCACAACCTCGCTCACAGCCTCGATTCCTAATGTCAAATCAAACAGCTAGGATTTTAGACAAGGCTGTCTCGACATCGAGCTCGTTGACGAACGCAGCGTCGAATGTGTCAATAAGAGAATAGCATAGCTGAGATCTTATTATTAAGGTTCTCTCACACTTGCCATTACAATTATTATATATGAAAGCAAAAAAAAAATTACGAAATTAACAAAAGCCGATATACCAGGCAACTTCTATTAATGTCCCAAGTAACCTGTCGTTTAACGGAAATCAATAAAAACACGGTGTATAGTGGAATATCATCCCTTCTGTGCACATTCTCAATTTAGAATCCATTAGTTGAACCGTCAGCCCCATGACATAAAAGCGAAAGAAAACAACATATGGCTATAATCATTGAAGTGATCGATGGGTTTAAATAATATATGACAGGTATGCCGGTTGGTCCACGTGGTCCACAGGTGGACTACCGTCTAAAGGTCTTATATCAACAATGTGTATGTTAGTGAAGCTTATTGCGATTGTATAAAGTCTATTTTAGGTCAAATATTCTCCTACGATACTTAGTACTTGTACATAATTGCATCTTTATGTCATTAAGGTATTATTGACAACTAATGTATAGTACATTTGTTTCGAAAATGGTATAAGTGTTTGAGACTGACCGCAGCACTTATGACCTTTTGATTCTTTCGTTAAAGTGTGACGTCTTTTTCGACACAGTTTCAGAGTTCTTGGTAATATTGATTCTTGGGTGCGGAAGATACGTACAGGTTAATTAAAGTGGAATAGTTCACCTATACTCTGTTTGGTTTGCTGTTTAAAAAAAGGTTGAAAGGAAGATTGTTCTTGCAGTAACTTTTTTTTTGTCTGTTTGAGGTATCTTTTTAACTGGTGGTATAAACATTAATTCTAAGGTTATTTTTTTTTCTGTGGCTGAATGTAAAGACCTAGTGTCACAATTTGACGTTTCAAAACAAAAGACAGTTTGTTTGCAGTCCTAGGTGTGAAATAAATACATGAAATCTCTTTACATATCATCTTAGCACTTCGGAGGGCCATCTGTACTAAAAAACGTCGTACGAGACACGTGCAAAAACGTTCGTAACTCGTGTCGATTTAAAACATCGCCATTCGTTTCGAATTTCATGTTTTTCGCACTTGTGTCGTAATATACTATTTCATTATCTATGGAAGGTTAACTATTAGACTGACACAAACGCTTAATTTAAAAAAAGTTCTATTTAGGAATAGGCATTTCGCTCCCGGCTTTGCGTAGAGGCCTAACGTCCAGACTCAGATACGCTTATGATGATGATGATTTCAGAATAGGTACGACATTGAATGGGCTCTTGAAAGGATTACCACTATTTGCATATACTATATACGTCCTGTATAATATAAATATTTACTACCCCTCGCATTCCAAATAAACCCACGTTTGTAAGTAATTACGGGTATAATTTTACTGACGGTAAGCCAGTTTTCATTACCTAATCCCATCGTGGGTGTTGCGTTTACAAATAAAAACCGGCCAAGAGTATGTCGGGCAATGCTCAGTGTAGGGTTCCGTAGTTATTCAAGGGCGGCTGGGCCAATTACGTTAGATTTATTTTAAATAAATTATTTTAAAAAAGAATAGTTTTATTTTAAAGTACTCTATAAGCCAATTATTCGTCATTTTTTTCATATTTTTTAGACCTACGGATCAAAAGTTAGAGGGGGGGGACACAATTTTTTTTTCTTCTGGAGCGATTATCTCGGAAAATATTGACTTTAGAAAAAAACTTTCTTTTAAGACCCTTATTCTTTTTAAGAGACCTATCCAATGATACCCCACACTCTAGGATTACAGGAAATAAAAAAAATCATCCCCACTTCACCAGTTGGCGAGGTACCCGAAAAAAAATGTTGTTTATAGTTTTTATGATTTGATTAATATGTATACCTGTACAAAATTTCAGATTTCTAGTATTAACGGCCACTGAGCTATGCTGCGGACAGACGGACAGACGGACATGGTGAAACTATAAAGGTTCCGTTTTTGCCATTTTGGCTACGGAACCCTAAAAAGTGTAGGTGCAGAAAATTACAGTACAACAACCTTTGAACCCGGCAATGGTTCTTTGAGCCCGGTGTCTCCTAATATATTGAAGTTATGATGGGTCTTTAGGGGTTGGTATGTAAGTAAACAATTTCTGACAGAATTTACTGCGACACCTATTTGTATGAACATTGTACGAAGATGTATACAGGTAACCTTAAAACCGTATTGTTAGGTGAATGAAGTTTAAAATAACTACTAGTCTCATGTGAGGTAAACCTACGCAGTGGGTAAAGTGTACGCAATCGTATACCTGTATAAATATATATTAATGTAATTTTACTCGTTGGGTAACGTACTTTCGATATCAGTTAAAAGTTTTCTGATATCTCTCATATTTACGGAATTATGGCCTGTAAACACTTTTCGATTACACCCTGTATACATATTACAAAATATAATGCGTGATTGTGTAAACTTACCCGCTGCGTACATTATACTTTGATCAAACTAAAAATAGTCGAAAGAGTTACGCACCAATATAATTTATTTTTTAGAATTTTTTACTCTGTAAATAAAAAATAGAGAGTAGGGTACTAACTTTCTATACAAAACGGTACCGGAACCGGGAATTCCCGGTTTTTGCCATACAAATTCAGAACTGGCACCCTTCCCTAATAGAGCCACTTTTTACAACTTGGAGAGCGCAATCTCGAAAACGGTTAACTAGCAACAAAATGTCTTCTTATAATTTTAAAAACAAAAATCTTATTATAATTTCAAAAGTCCCTTCCATTACGCTAATATACATCGATGAGTTACCATTATGTATAGGGGGGGGCGAACCAAATTTTATTTTGACTACTTATTTAGTATCATTATTTTGAAGTGGTTCGTTCATACTAAGACATTTTATCCTTATGAACTTTCATTACCATAGTAGGTAGTTATAGTTACCAAGTAAATCGTCTGTGAAAGATGGACAGACTGACATGACGAATCTACAAGAGTTCCGTTTTTGTCATTTTTGGCATTTTCGGCCAACAAAGTTAGTCTTATTAGTATCCATCTATCCCACTAATAGACTAAGGCTAATTGTCTAATTATAATACGGCTTTGCGTAAATTGACTGAAACCTTAGTATTCCGTCAAGGCCTTCAAAGGTTAAGGTAAAGGTTTGGCACTTAAATATTGAATGAAGTTGAAGAGCTGTAAGTGCGGTAACGAACTGCGTAATGCCGCGTTGATAATCAGTGTCGTCAACAAAAAAAAAAGTATGGGGTGTCAGTACATTAATGTTAACATTATAAAGTCAACTTCTTTTTGTTTTTTTTTTTTTCAATACATATTTATTGTAGGATATTCTTACACAAATTGAGTAATTTCAACTTATTTAAATTGTTATATTTAGAGGTATTTTACTTAGTGGATATCATGTAAATAAAGAAAAAATATCATTATGTGACTGTACATAATTAGGCACTAAAAACTCGTGTGATCTTATTAAACTCATGTTCAATGCGTCTTATTATGCGCCAACCACATAAATAACTAGTACAAGTACATAGTGAAAGCCCTTTAATGAAAACAAAATTTTACGTCATAATTTTTGTTACACCAAATGGTGGATTGACACCAAACGAGCGAATGGTCATTCTATCCCCCACTCTACGAAATCAACGAATTTCGACGAATTACGTTTTGTGTAACGAACAGGGCTCGGATACCGGTTTTTACTCCATACAAAAGAACGAAATCGAATTTCGTTCTTTTTGTTCTTTGGTGAATCAATTCTTTGATAATGGAGTAATTTAAAAATACGACGTTGGTAATTTCATAGTATTTTGAGTACTACATAAATAATATAAAACCTTAATAGGGCAATAGTAATATATTTACCACCTCATTTTGAAACTTATTCTGTCAATGAATATGTGTCAAACCCAATGAAATTTAGGTGTGACTGATGCCTTATTAAGGGTTAAATATTGGGCTATTTCGAGGTTTTCGAAAAAAACCGGTTCCGAGTCTTGGTAACGAAAGAATTTCGTGGAGTGGGGATAGAATGAGCATTCGCTTGTTTGGTGTAGGTAAATCCATCTTTACGCGCCTACATTTTATAAACGCTCCGCCTTTTTACTGCCAAAGTTTGTTGAACAGAGTACACACTATAATTAGTATGACTTACTTTCGTAACACAATTGACGAGATCGTGATTTTTGGTTTTGGGCCTCAACTAATGTAAAATTTTTTTGCTATCGACCCTCAACTTCTAGTATGGAATTTATGTGTTATTTTACTGTTAAAATAATCGACAAACGATTGCTCAATCGTAAAACTAGTTGTCGTAAATATTATCGGAAACACATGCTTCGTCAGGGGCAAGAAATACAAAATAAATCAGCAACAGACTCGTCTCATACACCGATAATATCGATATCTCCGTAGCCTAGTTAGTAGTGACGAAGCTGGTGGATCCGGGTTCGAACGGGCGAAGGCATTATTTGTGTATTTATTTATCACAAATATTTGTTCCTTGGTCATAGCAGTCCATGTATTTAAGTAAAATGTATATATGTAATTATGTATCTATCTATTATGTCCATCGTCGCTTGCTGCCTAAAGTCCATTCATCCTTATTTGTCTTATCTAGTAAACAACTTTCTAACCTAAAAGTACACGTTTTCTGCTGTAAAGTACCATATTTGCCTATACTAAAATACCTGAGTCCGTATTTGTGCAGTCCGTTTGTAGTGATTAGTAAATTGCTTAATATTGAATCAAGGAAACAGCAGTTCACAACCGAAAACGTGTACTTTTAGGTTAGAAAGTTGTTTACTAGATACGACAACTAAGGATGAATGCACCGTACACCACAAGCTTTAATTGAACTTGCCGTGTGACTTTGTCGATTTGTGTAAGATGTCCCAAGATATTTATATATTTAAGTAGTAGGAGACTTCTTACAAACTTATTTATTGCGTCATTTTGACAATATTCCCGTGTATCCTAGGGCTCCAAATGTTCCAATAGGTTGACTGTACCTGTTGACGTAACGATTTAGTTATTTATTGTGGAAACGACTGCAGACCATTCATTTCAGTCAGTGGTGTGGTGGAAGCTCTTTACAACAAACTGTAGTTTTAACAACATCACAGAATTCTGATTGTCAACCGCCGTACGGAATACAGGCTGCTTAGCCAAGTTGCCAATCGCTAACGCTGAGTAACGCGTCGTAGTTTTCCCTCTCTGTCACTCTTTCATATTAGTGCGACAAAGACAGTTAGCTGCCTTTCGTTTACGATTGACGATTAAGCGTTAGCGATTGGCAACTTGTCTAAGCACCCAGGTTTATGGTTTAAGAACTTTATTCTCATAAAGAATTTACAAAATTCGCTTACATGTCAACACAATTTTAAAAACTTAATACTAACGTGCAGATAATGCAACGATAATAAACATTTATATACAGGGTTATTTTTTCACCAGTACAATAAATCAACATAAGTAATAGTAGTCCAAGTTACAGAATACTAACATTTTTTGTTACTACCCCTTTAGAACAAAAAAACTAAAATACCGATGTTTGAACTTATCCGCAAACCTAAAAAGAAAATTGGACGCATTACGCATTATCAATGTACATAACTAGCAAAACACACGAACTGGCAACTGTTTGTTTACAACGTCATCGCACGTGGCATGGCGGCTTAGAAAAGCGACAATATTAGATTTTTTAAGTCTTTTAAATTTTGGGCCTACCCTCACCCCACAAAAACAGTCACATGGGGTCAAATCTGTTGACCTGGCTGGCCATAGCTATAACACTGGCATTTCCCAGGCGGGGCACACTTTCTTCAGCGTATAGCCGCTGGGCTGCCACTGCATTTTCCCCAATGAGAAAATAACTACGAACCATTTCGTACGAGCAATTTCCGACTGAAGGTAGTATACGATGCGGCGCGTGCGCACATACCTACGTCAACCGTGACACTGACCGTCCCTGACCTAGTCACCGAGATTGAGGTAACTGCTATGTTGCCAACTCGTGCGCAGGTCGCTCACCCCTTTCCGCCGCCCTCTGCGTCCCGCACCCCGTTGACGTCTTATCATTAGTAGGCCCATTATTTTGCATTTGCATGAAGGATAAATTAATAATAAATGAAAAAAAAAATTACAATTTTATTTGATAAATGTAATCTATTATCGATACCAAATATGTGGGAAAATTTATTGTACCGGTGAAAAAGTAGCCCTGTATACTGTTCATCTTAATCTTACACCCTGTATGATAACAAACTTTAAAACTTGCATTATTTCATAATCACGCATTTAATCTGGATCTTGTCACTAACTTAAAACCTTAAACCTTGAATTCGTCAGCCTTACGCCAGCTCAAAAATGCCCCCAAAAGCAATTGTTCAATTTTGCCAAGATGGGCAGGACAGCGCTTTTCTTAACACCACGCATATTTCGGCGCAACATCTTTCACAAATGTTTATAGAATATAGCCAATCAAAACTTTGATGGATCAGTCACAACTATTTTTAAATGGCGGTTTAAGTTTTTATAGGTTATTATTGACATTCATTACCGTGGTGCATTGGGGAGGGACGGGGATACTTGTCAACTAAAATTCAGGACCGTTTTTGAAAGGCAATTTAATATGGCGTGCGGCTTCCATGTTTTATTTGTTCGTAGAGTATTAGTTAAAATGATTGATATTTATTAGTTAGTATTAACACTATTAACGTGTTTCACGATATGTGTCAAACAAATGCTATTGAAAGTCGGCCATATTTGTTTACTTTTTTTTTCATTTTCTACTGTACCGCGGAATAAATATGTTATGTACATACATTGATTTCCTTGGAATTTGGACTTTGCTTATCGCTTTATTGTTCGCTTTTGTTACTCTCTATTATGAATTTAACACGTGTCAACAACCCCAACCACGATTCAAGAAAAATCTTTCCCATCTTACAAAACTTCTTCTACGTTTTAACTTTTCTACCTCAAAGCGAGTTTTCGTGTCCGACGTGTAACGGAATCAAATAACTTACACTAACTTCCCGCTACAAAGAAAACTTATAACAAATCTGGGATTGTTGGGCGCCGAAAAGTTAGAAATAATTGTATCGATAAACTCCGCTATTACGAATTGTAGGAAACTAGACTTTTTTTTCAGACTACTAAAATTCATATGGAAACAGAAAAAAAATTAAGTCGTGTAGGACTCAAAATATTTAAATGCTTAGGTTTCTCTAGTCAATAATTATGTGCTAAAGTATCTCCACCTTATTTTTTGTCTTTCAAGCCCACTACAAACACATGATTTATATAAGTAGTACCTAAGTAAGAGCCTCGTAAAACGTTTTGGACTATTATAATATCTGTTTATTATAATATCACCACCTCAACTCCTCCTGCAGGTGTCGTAAGAGTCGACTAAGGGATTGAAGTGTCACTGAGCATTTTTGATAATGATTGATTGGCAGCAGCGTCATCATAGTGGAGTAGTGGACACATTACTGCGATCGTCAATCCGCATAGTTAATAGGAGAGGCCTACGTCCAGCAGTGGACTAACATAGGCTGATGATGATGATGATGATGATGATGATGATGATATCTGTTTTAGATTTTTTTTACAGTTTTACTGCTTGCTGCTCAGTGCTAACCTTAATTATACCTACCGAACATCACGGGTGTAAACGGGAAATAAATGCCATAATATGACGTCTTTTCCGTGTTTTATAATAAACACATTAAACTTAAGGACTAACAGAGAGTAGGTACTTGTGCACGTACAAAAACACAAATCGCTGGCTGTGTGACTGAACCTCGTATATTGGCTTACGAGTTTGTGTCATAAAAATATATTTCTGTATAAAATACATACTACATTTCATATACGAGGTTAACCCCAGGGTTTATGTCCAGACATACGAGGTTGAGTCACACAACCATCGAAATGAGAGATTATGATAATCATTATGCCAAGTCGTATTTTATTATGAACCTGCTTGCTGTATCTGCTACTTAATCTTTAAAAACTTCAAATATGATAACTTTGGAATACCCCCACGTGAAGAACAATGTTTATTTAGAAAACATAATCTGTTGTATCTTCGTAAAAACCCGCGTAAGGTGTGATTACTTACAGCAAATGTGATGAGATTCGGATAGCTAAGGCAACAGCGCGAAAAGAAATCTGATTTTAATATAGATAGAGCAGAGATATTTAGGACACTGAGTCCATTATACTTGCGCAGAAAAGCGTGAGGGGTCGTATTATACGTAAAGAAATGGTGTAAATAATCATAACATACTTAATCGCAGTGTTTACCTATTATACCTACAGTACCGGTCAAAAATTTAAGTTCGCACAACGATTTTGATACGAAATCGATTTTTTCGGCTATCATTTTTCCAGCAGTTAAGTCTACACTTGTTGTTGACTAATATGCGAAAGATTATTGAGCTATTTCTTATTAATTGACCGTTCCTTTCGAACAGCTCGAACAACTGAGGCAGCTGTGGTAGCTTTTGGTAAGTGCCAACGAGGTGTTCATGCTAATGATAATAAAAAAAATTACAACTTCGCTTGCCTATGAATTATTATCGGATCCGATGTATAAAATTGTCTTGATTTAATGGGAAATGAATATTAAGTAACTCCCGAATCAGCAAGACATCGGTAGAAAAATATATTTCTGTTAACACTGATAAAAATGATTGTTCGAAAGTATATTTTGTATCGAAATCATGGAGTGAACATAAACTTTTGATCGGTACTGTACCTTATTCTATCTAACTGTGTAAATCGATTAAGGTGCGTTTAAACCAAAAGAGCATTCGCTGTTCTAGCGCCCGTTCTACGAAATCAACCAATCACGTTTTGTGTACCGATCGAATTTCGTAGAGTGGGAGGTTAGAACAGCGAACGCTCTTTTAGTTTAACCGCACCTTTACACGCACTCAGAGCATCCAGATATTCTGCTGGAATACTCTTATCCGAGTGCATGAGTGAGCTAGTGTACTCTTCTCTGGATCCACCGAATGTGTTCAAATCTTTGGTTCCCCTTCCATTCCAGTGCTCCCTTAAGAGTCCCTAGCAAGCAACGCTCAACTCTGCGCTGAGATTCGGGATGACGTCCACTGGATGTTGTTGTCTCACCTAGAATGAGATAGACCGCTGGAAATAGTGAGAGAGTGCTAACCCCTCCCTTGGTCACCGTTCCCTCGCGCTAGAATAATTCGCTGCAGATTTGCATCAAATGATCTAGATTTGCCAACTAATTTTTTTTTTTAGATTCGTTCTTATTTAAAAACCAGGAAGGTTTTTAATTCGTTACAATGTTCTCTTTTGTCATTTGAAGGAGGCACGGTACCTTATACAAATGACGAATTATAACATTGAGACGTGTAGAAACTTCGGCAAAAATGATGCCACCAAAATGAGGCGGTTGAAACGCTCAGATAAATATTCACCCAGGAAACCTATTTCGAAGATTATTTTTTCTAGGGTAATTACTTAGTTTTGTCGAGGGCAGATATAGATTATAACTTCAATGTAAATTATAATTTGGTCGTAGTATGCAGCTAAACTGAACTTCTGATCTAAAATGCAAAACTTATACTCGTTCTATTTTCTTTCTCAAAACATTTCAAAACACAGGAACAAATTTTCGCCTAAAAACGCAACTACGTTTGTGTAGAGAATCAATCTTGCTGGGGCCTCTTAAGAGTTCCCAATTAACGCAATTAATTAACGTACCCACCGTTCAAGTTGAGGAAGCATGTTTAAACTAGAAACTTAACAGTATTAATGCAAAACTCTTTGCCGGTCTAATTTAAGTTTCAAACCGATGAACTGAACTTGCTCTGTAGTTGTTATACATTTTTGATGCAACCTTTTGCATTCACTAGCGACGGTTTTTGCAATACAGGAGGGTTACCATGACGTACTAAAGCGATTCAGTTTAGGTCGAGAGAAAGGGACAAGTCTGTACGAGTCGTATATCTCTGTCCCTTTCCTAAACTGAATCGCATTAGTACCTCATGGTAACTCCAGGTGCCTACTCTTTTGCTTATTTTCAGCTATGCAAGATTCCTACATGTACATACCTACCTGTATAATATACTTGCGGTATAATTTGTTTTTCATATACATATAACATTTATTATATATCTAGGTATATAAATAAATAGGTACCTAAACATTTCTATTAAAACTTCGTGGCTAGAAGCCTCGAATGAACCTAGAGTCCAGGATAACTAATTATAGTTACAGGGTGTCCGATGCTAATTTATGTTTTAACATGATATTTCATGTTAAAATCAGGAATCAGCATAGGAATAAAACTACAGTTTATTGAATTAAATTATATTCATAAACTATCTAAAAAAAAGATAATTTATTAGTAATGATGCCTGTGCCCTGTGTGATCTCGTACATTGGCATTTTTACTTTTTGGATTACCCAATTAGCTCGAAGTTAAAAAACCTTAATTTCAGTCAGCTTCGTAACGACAATTAAGTACAATATCTTTAGGAAGTTAAACTCGATCGACGTTTTTATATTATAATATGGCTTAAAGTTTGTAAAATGAACACCAAAACCGAGATATTATCGAAATTTAGCGCTTAATTGTCGTTACGTAACTTGGCGCTAATTGGATAACCCAAAAAGTAAAAATGCCCACATGCATTTCTGGAAGCTATTTGTGCATTGTATTTGGATTTCTCATTGTCTTATTAAGTAGGTGGGACCCCTTTTATTCTGTGACAGGAGGACAGGACGTAGCCTTCGGTAGCATTGCCTAGATCAAGTGTAGTAAGCAATTGATATTCAATGTGCACCTGAGTTTCACGAAAGTCTAAATTTTACAAGAGCTCGTTGTCTGCAACTCTAGTTGTATTGACAATGAAGCGCATTTTATAATATTAAACGAGATATTGGAGATAGTGAAATACCGCTTAACTAGCACTCGTAAATACTGTGAATCTATATAACACCCCAAAAGCAGAACCACGTAACTAGCACTGATATACTGCGTCGTAAAGTTGATACACAAAAATATTTTAATATTTGTTTATATTTTACTCGTTTTCTGCTGACGCATGGAATAATTGTATTCTTATATTATGATGAAGTAGTTTTGATAGAAAAAAAAATATCTTTGAAGAGTTCGTTTTCGTTTATTTGCATACAAAATGAGTGTTAGCATCATGACCCCCATGTCAATCAATTATTCGATTTACTAAGAATATTCACAAAATTTGTAACTCAGGAATTAAGCTCAAATACTGATAAACAATGAATCTAATTACTTATGGGCATGCAAGCGATCATGCGTTTGCTATTCCAAATAACAAAATATTATTATATTTTATGAAGTAAATAGAAGCACTGTAGTTTTCACCCTGTTCGGGAAACCAAGTGAACTATTTAAACATAGTTTTAACTGGGCAAAACGCATTCCCTCTAAAACGTTTCGTGTTAACAAGTTGAACGCAGAACAGTGTAAGCCACAAATTAACACTACGTTCGCCTTCCCTTCTCGACTCCGTCTTAAACAGTAAATAAATGATCCTCTATCGATCATGTCACGCGTACCTTAGCCACAGAAATCGACATTTCTACCGGGTGATTCTGCCAAAATAGTCTCCGTCGAGCGGTATTGCTTTCATATTTAATGTTGAACAAACCGACATTTCGCTGCTATAGTGGCAATGGAATAAAAGTTTTGGGGTGTCCTCGCGGACCACTAATTAGATATTCAGACCTAAATATTCAGAAAGTAATGATTAAGGTATCTTTTTTTTTAATTTTTAACAATAACATTGGTGAATTATTGCGATTTTCTGATAAATAAGATTTATTTTGTGTGAAAGGCAGTTCAATTACTGGAATAGATAAGCCAACCCATAAGGGTTGGCTTATATATACATAGATAAGCCAACCCTTATGGGTTGGCTTATCTATGTATATATATGTATGTGTGTTGTATATGTATGTACAGTATTATAAAATACTGTACATACATATACAAAGTAGCCAAAAAATAAGTGCACTCTCTTTGGCTACGAGCTTTTGGGACTCGAATAGGCCCCAAGAGGCTTTTTGAAAGTTACTAAGGGCCGGTAATTTTTTGAAATTATATGTATTTTACGATTGATATTTTATATTGATTTAGACACGCACAGAAATATTCATGGCAATTAAGGGTCGGATAGATGTGGGAAATTTTTGAGATTCTGTCAAATTTCCCCATTTCGCACACACGCGCACTTTACGCACACTACCTCATTTTATCGAGCGGGGTCATTGACCCTTGGTGATTTTTTTAATGAAAGCGGCCGAGTTTGTAATTTATTACTACCTCTTTTGAATAATTACACTTGTCAAAATACTAGATGGTAAAAAAGATAGAGAGGGATAGATTTTATAAGACTATCCTTGTCTTTTCGAGTCGTCTCAATGCAATGCAAAAGACAGATTTAATATATCGGGCTTGTAACCAATGCGTGTAATAGTACATTGTGCATCAAGGGAGGTAAGTACGGAATTACTAACGAGAGTGTTAGAAGCCCGACGCCATTAGGCGGAGGGCTTTTATGACTCGAGTTAGTATTCCGCTTACCGACCGTGATGCATACAATGTTTTTCATCACACTTGCCAACCAAAAAACAAGTTTTAAGACATAATATCTATTTTTAGCATCAAATAAACATTTTTCATTTCATTTCATTTCATAATATTACTAAATGACGTACTGACATTTGTATTACTCCCTAGGGAATTTCACTTTTCTATTACTCCCGCTACGCGCGCAAGAAATGGCGCGCTTAGACAGCAAGTGTGATGAAAATATTTTTATAGGTATATAATAGTTCTCGCACTAGTGCGGCAAAAATCTGTACAGATCAATCAATTTATTACAGTCATCATCAGATATATCTGAGCGACCACGGCACTCAAAAATATCTGAGCATGCCAATAGAGGCCTGCTCAGATATTTATGAGTACCCTGGCCGCTCTGCTATATCAGATGGCGACTGTACAGCATCGTATCCTGATTAGGAAATAGTAAGAGAAAAAAATCCGCGGAAGAACAAAATTGACTTGGTTCGAGAGTATGCCTGTTTGACCAACTGGTAAGGCAAGCCCACGTCTTGTTGTCCACTATAATTAAAAAAAAAAACTATTTTTTCTGATCGGAACACGATACTGTTGAATATAGGCCCTAAGTATTCACTACCACCAGCTTTTCGTAGACATTCAACTTTCCCACTGCTGTGTGCGTCAAACGCACAAGAGAGTCCACCAACGATTGCACATGCATAGTGCCAGCGACGCACATTTGCGAGTCCATACTAATTTGACATTTACAGAATTCGCTTCGGTGTAATGTTTGGTGAAGTAGTTTCCGTGAAAAGCCAAATGAATGGAATTATGAATTACATCTGTATAATTATTATGTGACTTACCAGCAGTTATCAGGTTTTAGGGAGCTTATTTTACTAAATTAAATTGCATTCATTATAAAAATAAAAATGCACATAGGTAAAACATTAAGACTTTTATTATTTATTATACACAATTACAACTGTAAATTGAAGAATTACAACATATTGTGAAGACCGAGTGGCCGAGGGGTACAGGCATCAGCCGCGAAAGCTGAGTACGTGGGTTCGATCCCCACCTCGGGCATAGGTGATCTTGGTCGTTTTTCTTTGGTATATGACATCTAATATTTATAATTTGAAGAATTACAGTTAAAAGAAAAAAATAGATCCTAAAAAAAATATTACATTCACTAATTTAAATATTTGATGTCATAATATAGGTACTAAATAAACAATATCGAAGTTTACCAACGCCAGAGGTGGGATTTGGAGCCTCGTCCTTAGTTTTGCGGCTATTGCCTATACCACTCGGCCACTCCAGTGGTTTAAGCATAAGCCACGAAAGCTGAGGACGTTGGGTTCAAATTACACCTCTGGCGTTGGTAAGCTTCGATATTTTTTCTGTGGTATATGGGATCAAATATTTAACTTTATATAGGTACATCGTAGTGTTACTACCTACTTAAAAAAATAACTTAAATTAACATTTCGTTGAGATATATTGCAGTCTGTTTTTTTTGGCGGCATCGGCCATACAATATGCTGCTACTCTTTCTCACCACTAACAGACTGTGTTTTGAGTTGCCAAATACAGGGTGTTTGGTTAGCAATGTCAGAGCTTTTAAGGGCTTAAACTACAATCAATTTCATCGACAAATTACCATACAATTTTTTTTTGTGCCAACGATAATTAAATGGCTGCCATTTTAAAATTTCAAACAGACGAATACGGGCGCACGTGATATTTCTGGAATTATACGTTTGCTATCGGTCCTATCCTTGCAAAAAAATCTCGTTAGAGAGTTCATTAGATAAGCAAACTAATTAAGCTAATCATTTGACTCAACTATTTGAACAACAAGGCTAAAAAAAATTTTATATTAAAAATAGTAAAAAATTCACCTTAATTTTTCAATTAATTTAATTTTGCATAAAAACTAGGTCGTTAAGATAGATTTTTGGTGTTGTTATTTGTTAGTACAGGATGTTAGCTAAAACACAGCACCATAATTACGGTTATACCTTAAGTACTTTAGGAATTAGAAGTGCTCAAACATGCACTGGATGAATGGAAGGCGGCCACTTCACTAGTCAGTACACTGCTGACATTCATTTGTTTATGGATTTTGCATCGGTAACGCTAAATTCAGCTGTTTTGATGTATGTTTGAGCACTTGTAGTTCCTAAAGTACTTAAGGTATAACTGTAATTATGGTGTTATTTTTTAGCAAACATACTGTACTAATAAATAACAATACCAAAAACCTATCTTAACGACCTAGTTTTCATGCAAAATTAAATTAATTGAAAAATGAAGGTGAATTTTTTACTATTTTTAATATAAAATTTTTTTTTTGCCTTGTTGTTCAAATAGTTAAAGGAGGGAAAATCATTTATTAACAACAATATAGTAACAAAGGATAAATTAATTGTTATCACGCAAGCACTGATGGAGATATTAGGTACTCTAGTCAGGTAGAGGAAAGATTGGGTAGGGCTGCGCCATCTTTTAACCCAAAGAAGTTTTTGAAGGAGTTAAATTTGTGGCGCGTACCCCGAATACACATGCTTGTAGCACGGAGTATGGAAATTATAATTTTCGATCTAAGCCAGCCCATTGTTCAAATAGTTGAGTCAAATGATTAGCTTAATTAGTTTGCTTATCTAATGAGCTCTCTAACAAGTTTTTTTTGCAAGGATAGGACCGATAGCAAACGTATAATTCCAGAAATATCACGTGCGCCCGTTTTCGTCTGTTTGAAATTTTGAAATGGCCGCCATTTAATTATCGTTGGCACAAAAAAAAAATTGTAACTGAAACAGCTTTATGGTTTACATCCATACTATCATCGCAGCGTTCATCAGAACTGACATTAAATTTCTCTTGCACATTTCACACCGAAAATTGAATTTCGAGTGCAGTCCCTTTCATTTTTCAGATTTAATTTTCATATAAGAAAAAATTCATCCAAATTATGGGCCATGATCATTGATCTTAGCTAATTGATCCAGAAAATGTTGTACATTAATTATCCGTCGCCCTGTAATTGGACTATTTACATGACTAGTACCTTTCTCTATAATAAATTCATGCTCTTCCTCTGGCAACTCCTGGTTCCTATAATAAAAAAGTTAGATAAGTTATATTATTAGTCAGCCTTCTCCGTAGCCTACTTAGTAGTGAATGTGCTTACGATGCTGGAGGATCCGGGTTCAAATCCCTGCGAGGGCATTAAATATTTGAGTATTTATTATCAGTATTATCACAACTCGAAAAAGGGTTGATTATCTCTAATCCAAGCCGAATCCAGGAAATTTCATATAACATTAAAGACTCTAAATATGGCTAGGAATACAGCATTAAAATATGTCGCAACGCGCAATGCTCGCGAGCAGCCTGTACTCGTATGTACTGATCTATTATACAGGGCGTCCCACGGCGATGCCACATGGAGGGAAAGTACCTTAAATATCATAGATAGCATATTTTATTGAAAGAATATTCCTTTTATGTTTAAAACTGAATAAAACAGCATTCATTTTTTTTTTAAACAATTGTATGGAAAAAAAATATCGCGACGTCGGAGATCTTACTGAAAGAAGACATTATTTCGATTTACAAAAAGAAGTTGAATTGCATTTTGAATTATTTCATGGTTAACCCGGGAATCGAACCCGCTACATTCGAATCGGGAATCGAACCCGCTAATGTATCATATCACATAGCTAAAATTCATTGGCCGTGTGGTGGCGGCAGTAAGAATACATTTGTCACCACCCCAACTCCTCCTGCGGGTGTCGTAAGAGTCGACTAAGGGATTGAAGTGTCACTGACCATTATTTGATAAAAGATTGATGATGGGCAGCAGCGTCATCATAGTGGACACATTACTGCGATCGCCAATCCGCTTGCCCAGCGTGGCGATTATAGGCATGTGCCTCCTAATGCGTCCACACGCGTAATTAAAAGGAGAGGCCTAAGTCCAGCAGTAGACTGTCATAGGCTGATGATGATGATATGATGATAAAATGCATAACTCCTGAACTATTATAGATAGTTTTCTAGAAAGGTTTAAAATGGCGTTAAAATCCTAAAACCAAAAAAAATCACATACCAACTTTTGTAGCTGTGCCTACGTTATGTACATACGTATGCTTACAAATATTGCAACGATTAATTGAACCAGATTTTGGTGGGCCGATTGTGGTGAGAGGAGAAGTATGCTTACTTAACTTCGATAACAATACAATAGATGAACCTGACCTGATGAAGAATTGATTGGGCCAATTGAGCTGAAGTTTAGTATGCCTTTGGTGACAAAACTACTATAAGGTGTAATAGTGCGGGTTTGATGAGGAGTTGGAGGACGATCATAATATACTGTATGAGTATTACACCTTATTGTAGTTTTGTTCGGTTCATTCTTAGAAATCGATGACTAGCAGAAAGCTGTATCCTTACACATTGTCTGAGGCGGTTTCATTTGCCAGAGGAATTCCGTTGTTTAGGTTTGCCTCATTTAATGGGGTAGACTCGTGTGTTTCATTAGTAGGATCGTCCATTAATTCTATAAAACATTTAAAAAAATTAATAGGACGTTTTAAAGTCACCATAGCCAAAATGACAAGAACGGAAACCTTATAGATTCGTCATGGCCGTCTGTCACAGACGATTTACTCTCAAACTGTAAGTACTACTAGAATAGGAGATCTGGCTACAGGAGTCATACATAATAATTCCGCCAAAAACCAAGTACATTTTTTTTAGTTCATCTTCCGTGTTTTTTTAACATACTATAAGAGTATAGAAAAATCTAAGTTGATTTTTTGTTGATCCTGAACAGAAACAGGATCGATTGGCATCAAAAAAAGTTTTTTAAAAGGACAATTTTTTCGCAACCTGTATGATTTTTCCAAAATCAGTAAACGCCAATTTTCATTCATTTAAAATCGAGGAAGGTCTTATAAGACCATTTTCGCATAGCTACGTACTATGGATCTGGTAGTTGCCCTCACTGACCCAAAAATAATTTCTACCCTGTCTACACCGTGTTTTTATTGATTTCCGTTAAATTAAAGGGAAGCTTATTTAGGTCAAAAATGATCTATTTCTCTAAGAAACTAGTGTCTTAACACTTACTGTCTTATTTTGACATGTGCCGTCACAGCAGCCGTCAGTCGCCCGACATCTTATTTTTAAGGTTCTCTCACACTTACCATTACCATTACAATTATTATTGTATGAAAAAAAAAACATTTTTTTTCGAAATTAACAAAAGCCGATATACCAGGCAACTTCTATTAATGTTCCAAGTAACCTGTCCAATTTAACGGAAATCAATAAAAACACGGTGTATATATTACCTATATAAAAAAATAATACTTATACATGCAAATGGAAATATTAGGGGTTTATATACCTACCATTTGCGGGTTGTAACGCACATAGCTTATTTTCTTTCTTGGTATAAACGACGTCAGTGTTCGTTTATTTCTTTTGTTCCCCACTTGAACAAAGCTGAAAACTTAGGAAAAAAACTGTTAAAAAATCATAAGAAATTAGATTTCACTCAAGAAAGACCAACCGACCGAACGAAATAATAGTAAAGGGTCATTCCAAGTGAAATCAATAAATCGAGTGTGCTGCATGGTTTCTGATTTGAATGAAAAAAATTGAGGATGGCATCATCATGGATCATGGTGGCAGACGTGCTGAACCATTGGACACATGAAGATTAATGATGAGCAGCAGCAGCACAGCATCGTCACAGTGGACAAATTACTGCGATCGCAAACCCTTTTGCCAGCTTGGTGATTATGGACATTTACCTCCTAATGTCCAATACGCATAGTTAATAGGATCACCTTGTATATTATTCTATCCATTTATCGGCCTGATTAATATGTACACTATACAAAGTTGCAAATTTCTAATTCTAAGGGTCACTCAGTTATGCTGCGGACAGACAGACAGACCGACGGACGCGAAAGTATAAGGGTTCCTAGTTTACTACGGAACCCTAAAATCTCGTGTCGATTTAAAACATTCCTTTCAGTCGTGTTTTCTTTTATCGCCAACCTTTACTTTTTTCACACTTGTATCGTAATGTCATCAATGTCATCATCATCATCCATCATCATCATCATCATATCAGCCGAAAGACTTCCACTGCTCTCCCAAAGATTGCCACAATGACCGATCCTGCGTTACCCGCATCCAGCGGACCCTGGGGCAAGTTTTTTTTTTTTTGTTAAGCGGTTAATTCCGAAAACGTTAACTTACAAAAAAAACTCTCTTTTGTAACCCGAATTTTTCTTTTTTGGTGTGACTGATATGTAGGTATACCTGTACCAAATTGCAAATTTGTTATACTAACGGCCTATGAGCTATGCTGCGGACAGACAGACGGACAGACTGAAAGACGGACGGACGGAACCCTAAAAAGGTTGGAATTAATTTTGGGTCTATATCGGGTGGCATAATTTTTTTATTTCAAAAAAATTGTTGCATACCAACTTTACGCCGTAAAATTAATGGCCTAAACATCGTTGCACATACATATTTTAGTTTTGCTGAAATTGTTTATCCTGACTTGGTTGTTCCTAAATATCGTTTGTCCTAATGATTTTCGTGTCTAATGTGTATGTATCGAATAATAATTGTGCATAATTGTGATGATCCTACTATTTAATGTACTAAAACTAACTACCTTTAAAAAAATATTTTCCTTAAACTTAACCCCCCCTTAAACCACCCAACCCTGTTGTCCAAAGAATTTTAGTCATCAGTACGGATACGGACCTAGGAACCGGTCGACGAAGCCCCGCTGCGCGGGACTTCTATTCCTGATCTAAGGGATAAAAGGTACCTAACGAACCTATCCAGGTTAGAGTAGGGGAGGTACAGCTTCATTATTTTCTAATACAGGGGCTTCGCCCCCGAGCCCCCCTTGTGGGGCGCTTCGCTCTCCCGTTGCCCCTTTTTCGGGTTTACAAGAATGAGGATGGGTAAACAATTGATTAGCTTCGCTCTCCCGTCGCCCCTTTTTCGGGTTTACAAGAATGAGGATGGGTAAACAATTGATTAAAAATACTTAAGTATTTTATAGACTACGCCTTTCACTCCGCCCTATCCTAGAAACCTAACCATTCCAAGTCGGTTTTACCCTGGCTTATTACTTGAACATTATTTTAAACCATTCACCATATTGTTAATATGCTTTTCTAAATGAAATTTCAGATATAACAATTGTAGGCGCAAAGAAAATTGACAGTTGAGCAGTAGGAAAAACAATATTAATCACAATGAACATTATGATTATTAAGCTTTAGGTAATTCGACGTTCGAGTAATCAATATTAGGATAAATAAAGTGTAGGTGTTTTAAATGTGTATGCGCAAAATAAAGTAGGCTATACGAGTATGCCATTTAACACTATGCTATACATTCTCGGCCAAAAAAATTTAGGACAATCGACATTATACAACACGACAGGCACCCCTTAATTTTATCTTAAAAATATACCTACTCTTCAGACAAAGTTTCGGTTCAAAGACATTTTTTTTTGTACACTTGTATAACGATGAACACTGTCACCTGCGTCGAAAGTGTTAAAAGGGATAAATATTAAAAAAAAACTGAAATCGATTTGTCTTATTTTTTAATCAGTAGTTGGAATACGACGTATCAAGTCCCTATCTTTCAAATCACACTATTTCCATACAAACTTTCAACTACCTTTTACCACCTTTTCCCACTTTAGGGTTTAAATTTTATAAAAGGGTTTCTTATTTTGTATACAAATAATTATATAAGTAACCTTCTGTAAAAATGCCATCTTTCTAGCCCTAGTAATTTACACTAAATTTATAATCTAATATTTCCCTACTCTCTGGTATATTATTGCTTTTTTCGTATTTTACTTAGTAAATCTCCTACAATGTTTTAGGTATCCAATTGTAAATTTGCATTCCCTTGTTATAAAATACTTTTATAGGGATTATTATAGCTTTAAGTTAAACTTCAACCCAATAAAAATTCTAATCCCCTTTTAACCTTTAAGAAATGATTAAATTACATTTCTTGTACCCTTGTAAAATACCTTATTAATACTAAAGTGTCAAGTTTCTAAATTAAAATAAATTTGGATCCCACCTTTGCACTCTTATCTTACCAGAAAAAACAGCTTATACACGAAGTTTGACATTGTCATTCAAATGAACAATAAGTTGAGTCTCTAATTGTTTAGATTTATTTTTACCAATGTATAAAATACGCAATAGAATGTCGAATTTACAAGAATATGTTTGTAATTTACCATTTTTGAAGTTACCTAGGTCACATAAACGTGTACGAGTATTTGCTCGTGCTATGAGCAAAACATAGTACCTACCGAAAAAAGCAACATTATTATTAGGTACTTTGTTTGTGCAATATGCAACACGGAAGTTACCTCTTACCTACATGTATCCTAGGTACCTAATGTAGGCACGAGGTTAAATAAAATCATCAAAATGTATGCAAGGTACCTACATCATTTTTGCGTAAAGGTGCGTTCGAACTAAAAGAGCATTCGCTGTTCTAACCTCCCACTCTACGAAATTCGATCAGTACACACAACGTGATTGGTTGATTTCGTAGAACAGGCGCTAGAATAGGGAATGATCTTTTGGTTTAAATGCACCATTACTATTAAGAACAGGAATTCCCTCGGTTTATCAAGGAGCAGTTCATGACAGCCTTCGTTACCCTTCTGCCACTGACGACGACGACTGCGACTGGTCTGGTGAAGTGATATGATTAAATCTTGTTATCCACATTGTAATCCACACTCCTTTTTTTTACTTTAGAACAACCTGTATATTAGCAGCTCCTGAGGTAATAAAAAACCGGCCAAGAGCATGTCGGCCCATGCTAGGGTTCCGTAGTTTTCGAATATCTCTGAAAATATTGACTTTAGAAAAAAACTTTGTTTGAAAATCCCTTATTTTTTTTCAAAGACCTCTTTAACGATATTCCACACTATAGGATTACAGCAAATAAAAAAATCATTCACACTTCACCAGCTTTTTTCTAATGTTTATTTGACCACTTTGTCGGCATAATTAATATGTATACCTGTACCAAATTGCAGATTTCTAGTACAGTCGAAGACAAAATAAGGGGTATACAAAAACGTTCAAAAATATGTCCCAGTGCACTCTAATTCTGTGTAATAAGAACGTCGTAACATATTTATGAACGGATTCTTTCGATACTTATTTTTGCACTTGACTGTACTAACGGCCACTGAGTTATGCAGCGGACAGACAGACGGACAGAGCAAAACTATAAGGCTTCCTAGTGTACTACGGAACCCTAAAGAGGTACAATAGTATGAAACCTCTTTTAAAGAGTAGCTTACATAAATACTCTACATTTATCCGTTCCCTTAATTCCTTAAGGGTTAAGGGACCTACCATCTAACCTGGTTGTCAAAAACATGCTCCATAACTTACACAATCAATCAGAAATATCTGCCAAAAGTGAAACACGTGTCGTTAAGGAGTTCCGTTCTGGTCTTTATCAGCAGTTCCACCTACTCACATTACAACGCATAAATGAAAATGTTTGATGTGTACAGTTACATACATACAAAACACCAAAGTGTTCCGAAGTTCCGTTCTAGCCTTAAGTAAGGAAGTATCACTTTTTGAAGGAAAATGGATGATTGGTTGGGTTGATAAATCTCAAAACGGTTTTATGTGTAAAACAACATCATCATCAACAACCTATATCAATACATTGCTAGACAAAGGCCTCTCCTATTACTTATGCGTATGGATGCATTAGGAGCTAAATGTAAATCGCCACTTCAATTCCTTTTTCGACTCTTGTGACACCCGCGGGAAGAATTGGGGTGGTGACAAATGTATTCTTACTGCCGTCACCACACGGTATTTGTGTACACAAACTATGTATCAGTAAATACTACTTACTTATATATAAAAAAATGTAAAGATTACTTACCACCACTTAACCACTCTACGTCCTGTTTAATATAGACTCTGAAACAACCAGTAATATGTCAAACGTTTATCTACCAAAAGAAACATCTCAGAAGATGAGAGAAACATCTCAGAAGATGAGAGAAATTGTCTCAGTTCAGTGGATAAAAATCTAAATGGTACACTATAAACAACTAGTATTAAAACTCTAAATGTCATACGAATAAATTTAACTGAGGGATCGAATGATGTTTACACTCACCACATTATTGTAAGATTTATTTTATTATATTTAAAGTATAATCAACAAGAAGAAAAAATATAGTAAGACGTTACCTATATTTTATTCGAAACATCAATGACATCTCTGTCTTTTTTTCGTTGCCTAGCAACCAGGTCGTAATTGTACCTATGGGGCGGCCGGATTTAAAAAATTGCAAATAAGTGAATAGTGGTGCTCGCTTTATATCGTATATAAATATAAGCGTTTTTACTAAACTTCTCAAAAATAATATAAACACTACAAGCTCACTTTATTCCACGGATACATATTAATACCAAAGGTACAGTTCGTGAAATATAAATTGGTAACTTTCTACCTACATTATAGTAAAAATAAACATTCAGTTTATATTTCTCGAACTATACAAATATTCCTCCAGTTGACAAACAAAAATAACAAATACGTACTCGAAATAAAGCTCGTATCTCAGTTTAGATTCAATACTGACGATACAAGGTTGCTAAGAGGAGTGACAGTTTTGGCTAGCAAATATATACAAAAGTGAAAAATTTATATCCAGCTGTGGCCATAAATGTATGCATATTATCTAATATTCAAATTGTTATTATACACAAGAATAAAGAAAATACAAATAAATAACTAGGAATGTATTGCAATCTACGAATTGAAACTAGTAGGTATACCTTTTGTGTCCGTATTGATAGAGTCCTGTGCCACTCAGCGAATCCTTCAGTATTTAAGTATCAGTAAAGCGTACGTGCCATTTCTAGAAAGAGAATATAAGTATAATATATAAATCATTCTAGTTTCAAACCAATAAGCTGTGTTTCTGAACTTATTTATATGCAGTTCAGCTTATTTTGTGTGCCGTAGCCGCAGTTTCCATGATACACTTTGTAGTTCGCGAGGATCTGGTTTTTACTGTCATACTGTAAGTATCATCATCAGCATATGTTAGTTCAATGCTGGACGTAGGCCTCTCCTATTAACTATGCGTATAGACGTATTAGAAGGTAAATACCCATAATTGCCACGCTGGGCAAGCGGATTGGCGATCGCAGTAATGTGTCCACTAGGATGACGCTGCTGCCCATCATCAATTTTGTAGAATGGTCAGTGACACTTCAATCCCTTAGTCGACTCTTACGACACCCGCAGGAGTTGGGGTGGTGACAAATGTATTCTTACTGCCGTCACCACACGGCGTACGACTGTATGTATAACTTATTATAATAAATAAAAAATAATAAAATAATATACATAATATTTTCTTCGGTTACCGCGAGGATTACACATGAAATAAAACTATGAAAACAGTCATCCGCAGACCACGAAACCTGTAAAGTGTTCGAAACGTCGGAAAGAGGTTAAAATTAGTTAATATACGCGAATTTATCAGTTTTCATGTTTTTAATTTCAAAAATAATTTACTTTCATTT